>PVJA010004072.1:0-32740 GCA_004027025.1 Myocastor coypus | reverse complement strand
CTTCTGGCTATCTGCAGGATCTGTGTTGATTTCACTCTTTTTATTCATAATTATATGGATTTAACTTTCTTTTTGGGTAACATTGCTAAGGGTTAATCATTTTATTTAATTTTTATAGAAGAAAATCTCCCATTTATTTATTCTTTATAATGCTTTCTTAGTCTCCATTGCATTAATTTCTGCTTTGATCCTTGTAATTTCCTCCTTTGTATGAGCTTCTTCTTTAATTTCATCTATGGCACAGTGGTTGTTCAGGAGGGTGTTATTTAATTTCCATATGTTTATGAGGTTTTTGTGGTTTCTTTTGCCATTGGTTTTCAATTTCACTGCATTCTGCTAATATACATGGGATAATTTCAATTCCTTTGCATTTGCTTAAACATGATATATGAGCTAGACATGTGGCCTATTTTGGCAAAAGTCCCATTCACAGCTGAGAAGAATGTTTATTCTGTTTTTCTGGGGTAAAGCACTCTTGCATGACCTGTCATCAACCCTTGGTAACCTAAATTCAATAACTCAATTCTTTGAAAAAGGACTGCTTGTAACTCAAGTTGTCAATCGAGGGCTCAGGCTTCTCTAGACAGCCTTCAAAATCTGTCTCCTGTATGCAAGCAGACCTCAGTGTCCTTATAGAGCCACTGGCTGAGAATTTCCCCATCAACCACATATGGCAGAAGATGCTGTAAAGTTCCTTCCAGGGCTCTTTAAGGGTTAAATTTGCACCTGGGACCATCTGGAAGCACAAGTGGCTGGCGTTTGGGTCGTAACTCAAGACTTTATTCATAAGTTAAAACTGAAATTCACTGGCCATCACCCAGGTGTTGACATACCAGGCCAGTCATTAGTGAAAGTCCATTGAAGGTTTGTGTGTTTAAAAGTTTGGTTCAGATCTGATACTTAATTGTTGATTTTTTGTCTACTTATTTTGTCTGTTTATTTGTGACAGTGTAGTATGTAGGTCATCATTACACTTGCATTATTGCTTATTGGATTTTTTGATGTCCATTAATAATTGTTGGGGGCTGGGGAGATAGTTCAGTAAAATAAATGCTTGCCTGGCAAGCGCAAGGGCCTGAGTTCAATCCCTGGTTCTGGAAAAAAAAATTGTTTTACCTACTTGGGAGAGCTGTATTTATTGCATACATATTTATGACTGTTCTCTCTTCTTGGATTGTTTCCTTTAGAAGGCTGTTGTGACCTTTTTGACTCTCTTAATTGATTTTGACTTAAAAGGCACTTCATCTGCAAATAGAACAGCTATCCCTGTTTTCTTCTGAGTTCCTGTATTATTTTCTGATGTGTGACTTTTAGTCTATGAATTTTTTTGGGGGATTAAATCTGTTTCTTGGATGTGGCATATTGTTGGATTTTGCTCCTTGAGCCATTCTGCCAGTCTGCTTCTTTTGCTTAGTAAGCTGGGACCATTTAGGGCTAAAACTGATGTGTGTTGACTTATCCTTGTGACATTCTTTTTCTACTTCTTCTGTTTACTTGCTTGCCTTGCCTATGGATTCTTTCTGTTGAAGTTCACATGGTTGTAGTCTTGGTTATGTCTTCCTCAAATGTCCTTCGGGACATTTTGGAGTGGTCGCTTCCTCAGGTATTCTTTGCACTGGAAGTACAATCTGGGCTGGAGGTTGTTTGCTTTTTAGGACTTGCAATATTGCTCTCCAAACTTTCTTTCGCTTGAGCGTTTGTGTTGAGAAGTCTGCTGTGATTCTGGTGGATTCCTTTTATAGGTTATTTGTTTCTTTCTCTGCCTATTAATTTTTTGTTCATGTGATAAATTTTTTGATTATTATATGTCTTGGTTTAGATTTATGTCTTATATCATTTGTGCTACCACCTGCCTTTTCACCAAGTCTAATAATTCTTATGTTACTCTTCTTTGTAACATCTAGCAGCTATTGGATTGGTTATTTCATTGTCCTTTTCTATTTTAAAGAACATTTTCTTTTCAAGAGTCATAACTGGATTAAAGCGCCTGCAAGCAGGTGCAGGGGTGAGGGGTTCAATCCCTAGCCCTGCTGTGCCAGTCCCACCCCTGGGGCATGCTGAGATGGTGATTGAGATTGGGCGTGAAGGCACGCATCTGTAATCCCAGCTCTTGGGAGGCTGTAAACAGGTGGATCACTATTAATCCGATCTGGTAGTGAGATCCCCAGCACCCTGTAGACCCTTCCCTAAAATACAGGAAAAAAGTCAGAGCTGCAGGACTGGGGATGTGGTTCAGCAGAAGAGCTCTTGCCTTGCTTGCACAAGGCCCTGAGTTTGATCCCCAGCACCACAAAGAGAGAGAGAAAAAAAGGATTGCCAGCCATAGTCCTGCCTTCTGTACTTGATATTCTTTCCTCACAGTGGTTCACTGTGCTGCACACATTTTTGATGGATTTTTAATATTTTGAGTATTGGAATTAACCTGTTTCATGGATTCCCTTTCTTTCCTACATTGAGCATTCCTGGTTTCCATCCTATATTTTCTATACAAATCTGCTCCAGAGTCACTAACCATGTTTTTCACGTGGTCACCATTTCTGGAGTTACCTGTGAAATTAGTTGAATTTTTTCCTGGAGCCCTGTTCATTTTCTTTGTGACATCTTCTGTTACCCCTCAGAGGGTCCAGGGGTTGCTTTTGAGTTGCTCTACCTTATTGCCTCCTGGTTTTGCCTTTTAGCGAGCTGGAAGTCTTGTCTAAGTGTTTTCTCATTTTCTTTTCAACTTTAATTCCAAGGTTGATGCCTGCAAGTTGTATAAGGCAAGTTGTTTTATTGGTAGGATTTATTTATTAAATTTTGTATTTTAGTACAGGTCTATAGGGTTTCACTACACAAATTGGACTCGTAAAGATCCTTTCTGTTTTCAGCCTCCCAAGTGCTGGGATTACAGGTGCATGCCACCACGCCCAGTCTCAAACGCCATCTCAGCACATCTTGGAAGCAGGGCTGGCATGGCCTGCCCAGGAATCAAACCCCAGTCACTGTGTCTGCATAAGCAGGTGCTTTAATCCACTGAGCTATCTGGTCAGCCCTTATTAGTAGTATTTAGAACCCTTATGAAATGACAGCTTCTTAGAGATGTCTTCTAGGTGTAGCTGGCTTTTGTGTTTTGAGTCTGTTGTGAGATCTCATGTCTTTATTGGGGATTAGAAGCTGCTGTCTACTTGATCTGACCACTGGCTCTTTCTCATTGCCCTACAGTATTGTTTATGATCCTTAGCCAATCTCAGTCTTGGTATAGTAGGAAGGACAACTGCTTAGCACAACTTTGTCATCTTGATTAAAGTAGCACAATCAACTGTATCAGTAGCACCAAATGCAGCCTAGAAAATCACACATGGTGGTCACTATTAACTTGCCACCTGTAACCGTATTAACTAGGTCTGTGGCTAATGGCAAAATCTAAAATGATGCAGAAAACCATATATGGTAAATAAACCCTCCATATGGCTATTTTACCCAGAGGGGTGAAAGTCAAAAGGGGGTGAGCATGGAAAAATGTGAACTAGAAGAAGAGGATGCAGCTAGTGCAAGGCTGAGCACAGAGGAAGTTGCAGGAGCTGTGGGAAACTGGCGAAGAAGAGAGGAGGAAAGAGAGAAGAAGCAGAAACAAGGACAGGACAGAACAGATGAATAGAATCCAGTCTCACATTCACATAAGGAGAACAAATGAGCAAAGACAAAAGAAAACAAAAAGAAACAAGAAAAGAAAGGAAAAAGTGCTCCTTTCTAGGGGTCTCTGCTGTCGCTGCTAGACTTGGGCAGAGAGACGCTGGCAGCTGGGCAGTGGGTGGTCCCAGCAGGCCCACACCTTTAGTTCTGCTGAAGTTCAGGTGATGGTGCAGCCGGCCCTGATTTGATCAGCTTGTGGCCCTGTGTGCCTCCTGTAGCTTGAACTCAGCTGCCTCGCCGTGACTCCAGACCTCTCTCTCTTCACTCTCCCCAGCAGCTTCAGTTCTGCCTCAGCTCTCTGGGACCCCCTTGCCTTTTCTATTCCTCACATTGCTATATTTCACCACCTGATCCAAAACTTTTTTTCCCCCCTTTGGCTTTATGAGACAAGGTCTCACTATATAGTCCAGGCTGGCCTTGAACCATGGAGCCCAGACTGGCGTGGAATTGGCAGTGATCTTCCTTCATCAGCCTCCCTAGTGCTGGGTTTACAAGTATGTGCCACTACAGCCAGCTAACTCTATTTAAAAATATGCAATTGGTTTGCATAGGCATTTCTCCAGAGAGGATACACGACTGATCAATAGGCACATACAAAGATGCTTACATTCTACTAGGGAAACTCGGATGAAAGGAGCCAGGTGCGAACACTCCACCATATTCACGTGGAGGAGGGCAACCAGCAGACTTAGTGAGGATGTGAGGAATGGGAACCCCTACATAGTGCTGGTGGGGTGTAAAATGGGGCCGCTTCTTTGGCAAACTGCCCAGCAGTTACTCCAGGGTGCAAACATAGCTACGGCATGATCAGCTCTGCACTCGGATGCATGCTGAGGAGAGCCCCAAGCCTAAGCTTACAGAAAAGCTTACTCTCTGCTGTTCAGAGCAGAGTTAGTCCTGATTGCCCCGATGGGGAAACTGCCTGGACGTCTGCCCCTGGGTGACACGGCGCCATATGCAGTGATGCCTCGGTTGTCAAACTTAATTCATTCAAACACCAAAGACTTAGAAATGAACTGAACATATTTTTTCCATAAAAAAAAATGGAAAAATGAAATAATTGGTTCTGAGGCCCCAAATTTACACTTACAAATTCATTTTTTCCAGGACTTTAACATAGAGTTAATAGGCTTGAGGTGGTGGAAATACCCCAGAATACCTTACACAATAAGCACAGTACCCTAAATATCAAAATGCGTGCTCTCAGCCAACACAGGATTTTGCAAGAAGGATTTTGGGTTGACTACTGAGCAAAGCTATGAACACTGAGCAGATTAGTGTGGAGTTTTGCTGTTCAGGTAGCAGAAAATTTGAGCTTGGAGCCATTTGACAACTGAAGAAGCATCAGCATAGTAGAATACTATTCAGTCATTAATGGAACGGTGTTCTGACCACACTGGTGGTCAGCTTGCACTGCAAACACCATTTCTGCAGGAGCCTGCAGGTGCCTCCTGGCTGCTCATGATGATCCAGGGCCAGCAGAGTCCCTGGGGGGGGCAGCACCCCATGCAGGAGCAGCCCCTTGGGGCCTGCAGAGAGGAAGCCCCTGGGTATTGAAGGTGGAAAGGAGTGCAGGAGCCCTCTGGGGAGGAAGAGACAGCAGTCCTGGCCTGTGCTGTGGGGACTCTTTCTGGGGAGACTAAAGAGTCTGGGCCTTCAGGAGTGGCTTGGGTCTTGCCTGTGGCCAGTGACAACATGGCAGGGAATGCTTCTGTGGATGCCTGGACATCACCTGTCAACACCTGTGACACTGGACAGAGAGGAAGTTCCTGGAAACTCTATGCCTCCAGGAGGCACAGATCTGATTTGCACGGATGAGTAACGGGGGACGGAGAAAAACTAGATCATACAGAGGAACCCAGATGTGCCAGGCGGGGCATGGCAGGTGGCAGCTGGGGGGCAAAGCCCTTGAGTTCCTGGCTGGCCCCCACCTCGGCAGGCCCAGGTCAGCTGGGTTACCTCAGCTACCAGACAGGGCTTTGCCTACACACAGATGGGGATTCTGAGGAGGTTTTATTAGTCAGAACCTCCCGGGTCCTCTGTCCCTCTGTCCACCTCTGGCTCCTTTCAGCCCTTGGAGCCTAGAGGGCACCACTAGCCCAGATACGGGCTCCTCCCCACTGTGCTTCCTCCCTCCTCTTCAGGGGTGTGGGTCAGGGTTACTGAGCTGTGTGTGGATGGGTGGAGCACTCCCCAGTTCTTTAGACCTCTAGCCTTCTGAAACAACTCCCACACAAGGCTGTGGAGGAATGACCCTGCCTGTCCTGGGTCCCTTCCTGGCAGCTGTGAGTCTGTGACCCTCCAGGCGAAGAGCCATTCTCAGTGTGATGCCCAAGGGTTTTGAGCTGGGGATGAGCCAGGTTGCATAGGAGGCCCGTGAGCTCTGGCTCTGAGGACTCCCTCAGCAATGGCAGATGACACAGTGGCTTCCCATGGGAGCTCGGCAGCATTAAAAAAACCGTTCCACACAGAGCATCAGGAAAATGGGACTGCACTCCCTCTCGGCTCCTGAGAGGATCCTGAGGGCCTGGCAGAGGACATGGCAGCCCTTGCTGTCACTAAAGCCTGGCTCCCCACCTCCCCAAGAAAGGGCTGTTGTGCTGGCCGCTCTGCACTGGAATCCCCGAAAAGATTCCTGTCTTGTGTTGCCAGGGACCGGAGCATGTGGGGCCAGCAGAGCTGCAGAGAGAGGACTGCACCGGGTGGGGCTGACCCCAGAGCACAGAGGTGGGAGGCTGGCAGCCACATGTAGGGGTGGAGCATCAAGGCCCGCCAGCTCCTACAAGCTGCACTTACTGTGCTCCATGGTGCCAAGGCCTCTGCTGGGCTGCACTGGGAGTCCCAGGAGGGTGAGGGGTAGCAAAGCCACTGCAATGGTGAGGGACAAGCAGATGGGTATGAGGAGCAGCCAGCTCTGGGGCATAACTGTGGCAGGTGGGACTGGGGACTGTGGAGCTGGGGTGTACATGCATGGAGGAGGAGGTTGATGGAGGTCACTTGGCCAGAGGGAGCTGCCTGGGGGTCCCAAGCTTAGAGGGCGGAGTGTGCAGCTCAGAAGCCTGGGTCAAGCCCCAGCACCCTGGGGAGCCATAGCTGGCCCAAGGAGGTTCTCTCTAGATGTGCCCCTGCTGTGAGGAACAGTGAGCCTGGACTGAGTTCAGGGAAGAGGCATGAGCCTGGCCTTCCCAAGAGGCAGTGGTACGGGGGCACCCCAGACCCTTGTGCGAGGTGGACCGGGGCTGGCACCAGCCTGGATGGTGTACCTCCCTGGGCCTCACCTCCTGCTGCCTCCTGGGGTAGAACCCTGAGCCCCAGCTCCAGCAAGCTCTCCATCCCATCCCATGCCCAGTCGACTTCTTGGGGGTAGTTTTCTTCTAAAGAGCGCCTGCCCCTGTGTCTCCCCAGGGACCACACTTCCCTCTGCCCTGGGCCCCTAGATTTCATTACCTCTAATGAGCCCACCTGAGGCCAGTGAGGCAATTACAGGCCTCCACACCAGGCTCTGGAGCCAGGCGGGCATGCAGCCCCAGCACACGCCGCCGCACTGCCTCGTAATGAGAGGCCAAAATCCGGGAATTAATGAGGACAGGAAAATTAATCACAGGTTGCTGGGCTGCGCTGGGCCCAGGAGGCCTTCTGCAGGTTCGGCCTCGGACTTGCTCCAGATCTAGCATTGGGAAGGAGCCATGTAGGTCCTGAGCTTGAGCCTTAACCTTGAGCAGACCTTGGTCTACTGAGCAAGGAAAGGGGGCTGTGCGGTTTCAGGACCTCCAAGGACCTACTCGCTGTGTGGCTGAAGTGGGTGCCTCCTCTGAACTCTGGCCCCTCCATGTCATGTCTCAGAGGAAGATAATAGTCTGATACCACTGTCCTGCTTCTGAGGAGATGCCAGTGGCTGCGCACACAAGGGCAGGGTGTGTCCCTGCCCCAGGAGCTCAGGGCTCACCTGCAGAGGATGACACTCAAGGCCTGTGGGCTGCAAGCCGGGGCTTCAGCGCTGTGGTGTCTCTGGACAAGGAGAAGCTTGAAGATGGTGCTGAGGGTCTCGGGCTGCAGCAGGGAGACATGTCCATGTGGGTGGAGACCACCTGGCAACCTGCACCCCAGCCTTAGCCCTTACAGCCAGCTCAGCCCTGGGGTCTGCTTGGCACTGTGCCAGGAGGAAACCCAAATGACATACAATGTCCCATCACAGCATCTGGGTCACTTTTTGTTGAAGGCAAAGATAATACACGTGTTGCCAACTGCCTTCTAAGAAAAATAAGCTTAAGTGAAAGACACGTGGCTATCCTGCCTCGATTCTCTCACCAGAGTCTTTGCTTGTTGCCGATGTGACCAGAATGGGAGGGCATGGCTCCCACTGGTGTGGGCAGGTGAGTGTGGGCAGGCTCTGCTCAGAGGGGACTTGGGACGGCCCTGGACTTGATAGAAAGGAGAAGGTAGGGCCAAGGGTCCTCAGGGTCTTCCAGTGACCATGAGGCGTGGCTCAGAGTCCCTGCCCATCACCCTTGGTCCCAAGAAGGGCTCAGAAGGCTCTTGAGGGGCCAGTAGAGTCTCGATGTCTACTGTTCCACCTGCAGTGACCCTGGTGTCCCCCTGCAGAGCTAAGGCTGAGATCCAGCAGGGTCTGTCCACACCTGGGTGCCTGCCAAACTGTGGGCAGCGCCACCCGGGGTCTAGAGGGCGCCCCTCCTGCCCTTCCAGGTGGTGGTTATAGAGATATTGTTCAAGGCTGCCAAGAACAAGAGCTTGGTGCCCTCAGATTGCTTGAAGCCCGCCCCTCCCCCACTTTCTTCTCCACTCACTGCTGCCTTAGAGGAGCTGAGCTCCCCTGCTGGGAGGCCTGGGGTAGCCCTACTCCTACCTGCCATGCAGCTCTACGGAGGGCTGAACTAGGACAGGGTGCTGGGCACCCTGGTGAGGACAGAGGTAGGAGGAAGCGCTCTGAGCCAGGGTTCCTTCAGGAGCATTCCCTGTGAAGTGAGCATCAGCGCTGCAGGCTGCAGGTCTGGCCAGTGGGCCCTCCGGAAGACCAGACTCAGTTCTTCTCCCCTCCTCCAGGGGCGTCCTTCAGGCCCCAGCAGGGCTGAGCTGGGCTCTTACAATGTCTCTGGTGCTTCCTGTCACCAAAGGGCCACTGTGTGGCCAGGAGTCACTGCAGGGCAGCCCCCATGTGACCTTGGTGGCTCACAGGAGCTAAGTGGGACAGCTGGGGAGGAGCAGGCAGCCAAACGCTGTCCCTGCCCGGAGCTGCGGTTTGGGATGGGCTCAGCCTGGCTCCTGGTGCGGGAGGGGTGGGCAGCCGGGCAGGGCTGGCTGGGCAGGGCTGGCAAGGGCCGTGTTCCTGCTAATTGTGAGCCTCTGGGCTGTGTCTCTGTAAAGGCTGTCCTGGTTGCTTTAATAATGAAATATTTTATGACATCAAATACTTCTTATTAGCTGGGAAAGGTCAGGGAGTTTAGCCTTTCACATTTCCTGGGCAATTGGATCTGACCTTTCCTTAGCTGGGGGATAGAGGTGGGGTGGGGGGGTGGGGGAGCTGCTGGGTCTCCACATTGCACTGGGCCTTGCTGCTGCTGGCAGCGTGCTGGTTGCCTCAGTTTACCCATCTGTGCCATGCACTGAGTTGAACTTGGTGAGCCTACAGCAGTGGGGTATGGGTGGGATGCTTTGGGCTCCCATCTGAGGAGTAGAAGGTTCAGTGTGCTTCCTGGTAAGGCCTGGCGAGGGCCTGTTGTGCACAACCCACTTCTCTGGCTGCCTGGCCAGGAGGGTCCCCTGCCGTGCCCCCCCCCCAGGGCAGTGCAGAGGGAAGAGTCTGTGACTAAGGAGGGTGTGCCCCCAGAATGCCAGGCCCACGCTGGTAGTGGGGGCTTCAGGAGTGGAAATGTGGGCTCACGCGAAGCCGTATCCCTGGGCACAGCCGCGGCTGCGATTCCCCAGCCTGTCGGCCCCAGATGGCACAGACCGCCTTGGCTGGCCCTGAGCCCTGAGTGGATCCCCCATCTGTCCCTGCCACCTTTGCAGGAGAGGACTCCTGGGAAGCGGGGAGTCTGGCTCTCTGGCCAAAGTCCTGTCTACACCGGCGGTAGATGAGGGAAGAGCTCCTTCCGGGAGCAGCTCGGAGGCTAGCGGTTGTGCTACGTAAACGGACGGGCGGGAAGCAGTGGGGCCGCCCTGCCAGTGATAAATGTGTTGATTCTCCGATGCTGCCGCCGTCAACACGGACTAGAGCAACCGCGGAGCCAGAGAAACACCCTCGCACAAAACGCTCTTTGGAAAAGCAACAGGAAAGCGCGGGCTGCCAGGGGCCTGGCCCACACTGTGAGGCTCTCCTGGGCTCACAAGGCCCTGTGCCTCGCAGCCACCCAAGATCTGCTTCGGAGCCACTATCCTCTGGAGCAGACAGCTCGCCGCTGCTCTGACGTGGCCTGCGTGGCTCCTGCCCGGTGCTCCCTAGGAGAGGAGAAGCCGTCCCAGGCACGAAGCCGGTGAGCGCTTGGAGTGGCACTGGGAGGGCCTCAGTGGGGAGAAGGGCCTCCATGCCCCCTGGGGCCTGGCCGAGGGGCGCGGTGCAGAGCCTCCAGTGTAAGGAGCGCGCCCAGTGGACAGTGAACATTTACATGGGAAGTGGGTTCCATTAAAAGACATCGCAACGACGCCCCTCAGCTTCAGACGCACGGGCCCCGCCACCCTCACGGCTTTCGGAAGCCATTCTGAGAGATGGCTTTCATGAGGATGTTTTCGAGGTGCCGGCAAACACCAGCAGACGCTGCTGCTGAGCAGCCCCCAACAGAGACAGACCTGTGAGAACTGGCACGTCTTCCCGGCTTTATTCACCGGAGCCGGCAGCTTGCGAGTTCCGGTTTTTTCTCACAGTGCGCATGACCGTGGAATGTTCATGTTCTGAGTGAGGAGGCAGCAGGCGGGCTCCAAGCTCAGGACGGCAGGCTGCCACGACAGCACAACTCCTGAGGCTCTCTGTGAGGGCGAGGAGCTAACTGTTCAGGCGGAAGGAACGACTGGGATGAGCGAGAGGAAAAAGGGAGGTGGGAGGGAGGGAAAAGTAGGCCCGTGGACATGCAGGCTAGACCACATGGTCGTACTGCTGATTTCCACTGGTCCTTTGAAAGAAACACGGAACGCTTAAAATTATGTTTCTTCTTTTTAATTTTTGACCAATTTTGCATGCTTATATCTAGTTATCTGAACTAATTTGAAGACAGCACTATATAACAGCCACTGTTGAATTCCTATCATTTTGTTTAGCAAAATTCTGTACTGTTTTCTTTCTTTCTTTCTTTCTTTCTTTCCTATTTTTTATTCTTTGTAAAAAGTAACAAGATAAAATGTTCAGTGTTCACTGTATTTTTCAGTCATACCATGTAGGTTTTTCAGGCTGAGTCTTTAGCCTTGGGCTGGAGACAAAGATGAGATTATTGTCCCATGGGGTAGAGGGGGCCAGCGAAGTTTCTCAGGTCAGGAGTGCCCTACGCTGCACCCAGGCAGCCCTGCGCTCGCCATTAGCACACTCTGATGAGGCAACACCTTCCTGCGAACCTGCTTCTCTTTCTACGCCTTCCAGTCCTGGGGACAGGTCAGGAGTCGTGTTCCTCAGAAGACAGCAGAAGGATCCTGCCCATGCAGATTGGGGTGAGTTGGGGGAGGTTCCTGAGGCCATGGGGCAGTAGCCCCTTCTCCAGGACTCCCTCTTCTGACGCTGGTCCTTTCTCCTGGCCTGTATGCAACCCAGCTTCCACTCAGCCACTGCAGTGCACAGCTGCTGCAAGGGGTCAGGGTCTGCTCATTGTTGTTGTCATCCTCAGAGCTCCATCATGGCCATGGCCGGCCAGGCTGAGAGTGAGGGCCCATCACTCTCCAGGGCTGAGGAAGCGGGAAAAAGCCTCAGGTGGAGACAAGGGCTAAGACTAGGACCCCCAAAGCTGGGCCCTGCCTGGTGCTCGGGCCCGGCCTCCAGTGCCACGCCTGCCAGTGGGCAATCCAAGGGTGCGACCTCTCAGAGCCTCATCACATGGATGGGGCAGGGGCTTCAGCTCTCCCTGGGGTTGAGGAGGATAGAGATGCGGCCCCCACCAACATCCCTGCTCTGAGCAAAGGCAGAAAGCTGGGTGGGGCCCAGCTGCTCATGCGTCATCACCGCATGACTTGGGCATGACTTCTTGTGACAAGCTCCAGGGTTCTTTGTGCTTCTGTAGAGACAGGATGAAAGGACTTGGTACCTGTGTGGTGCAAGACCACAGTGTTCAGGTGGACTGGTGCCTCTGTGTCCAGCCTGCCTCCCTGGTGCCTCTGTGTCTGCATCCTGAAGAAGGCCTTCCTGCATGGGTCTGGCCTGTATGACCCCTGAAGTACGTGGCTGTTCCCTCACAGAGAATCCTTTCCCCAAGTCCAGCATATCAGGCACATCCACAGTCCTTCCTGGGTATCACAACTTGGATATTTCTCTCTCCTTGGCCTGGGCCTGAAATGTGAGCAGATACCCTTGTGCTCTCCATCTCACCAGCCTGCGGTCCCTGGGGTGCTGCAGACACAAAAGGACTGCAGGACAGAGCACCTGCTGCTCCACCTTTAGGGGAGGTGACAAAGGTTAACCTGGAACAAGCAGGCCAAAGGCACAGAGCTGGTGGCAGCAGCCTGGGACCAGCAGGGAAGGCCGGCGTCTCTGCTTGGCATAGGAGCGGTGGGCACAGATTCCCAGGTACAGGGCCATAATGAGATCCCTCACTCCCATGACCCAGGATGTCAGCCCAGGAATCTGAGAACCACGAGAAGCAGGCTGCAGTCTTCAGACAGGAGTCCTGTGGTCCCAGGAGCTGCACACAGTCAAAGGGGAGGGAGGGGGCTCCCAACCAAATTCCAGAAGAAACTTGGTAGTGAGGTAGTGGTAGTCTTGTGATCCAGCAGGGGGTCACCAGGACTCAAGCTAGTCCTCTGCTTCTGTGGAGTCGCCTAGCTGGTAGCCAGGGGACAGGCGCATGGTCATCTCTGGCTTTCCGGGATATATTGGATTGACAGGGTCTCTTGGGTAGCCATGTGAACAAGATGGAGGTACAAGGTCCTGTGATAACTTCACAGAAGAATTACAAGCCCACCCTTGTGCCCAAGACTCAGCATACACTCTGAATAGGGGACCAATGATCAGGCCTGCTCAGTTAGTGGGGAAATAATATCTGGAGAGAGAGAGGGACAGCCCATCTCCTGGGCCCTCAGCCACCACATGCCAGTATGTGATGTGGACCTTAACCCTGACCACCAGGGAGGGGCAGCCAGGGGCAGAACCCATACCCAGGGAGAGTCCCTGCTCCTTCCAGCCTAGGCCCATACCAGGTGACCTGCCATGACCCAAGCCCAGGAGTGATGTCCGTACAGATGCTGCGAGCCATAGGCCACCCTCCTCTCAGAGCCTGAGTAACATTATACTTAGTAGTTCAGGGATGGTTTTACTTTGCAGTTAAGTAATCTTTAATAAGCTCATTAAAATGGGGGAGAAAGACAGACGAGGTAACTGCATGACAGTGCATTGCCAGAGGTGACCACACCTCCTGCAGTTCTCATGACCCGAATGGGACCCAGCTGCTTTCAAACGGTCTCTGGCAGACACTGTGCCAGGCTCTTGCGACTGGCAACATTCCAAAGCTATGCTTTGTCCCCTTCCTGCCTCTGATGCTTCTAGGGTCAGAGAGTCGGCTTGGGGAGGGCAGTCCGAAGTGCAGACTTGGGAGCAGCAGGCCGAATCTGGGCCATGGCTGTGCCCAGGAGCTGCTGCCTGTCTTTCCATCCAGCAGTGCTCATGAAGAAAACCAAAGACCAAGACTCACAAGGCCAGAGGCAGGCTCCTGGCTTGCTTCTCCAGCCCACCAGGTCTTGGATCCCCCCCAGGGAACTTTTCCCCAGCACCCAGCACCCAGAACCCAGCACCCAGCACCATCCCTCCAACCTGCAGCACCACCCTCCCCTCTGAGGCTCGATGCTCTGGAACTCTTTCCTTGGTGCTTCTCCAGCTTCCTCTCACCATGGCTACTCTCTCCCATGCTTTCCAGTTCTTGATCTGGGCAGCATAAAGCCATGGAAAAATCCACAGGATAAAGGCCAGGAAAGCTGCATTCTAGAACTTTCTACTAGCAAAACCATTATCTTTTAACAACAAAAATATTCACATGCTTGGGCATGGTCTCACAGAAAGCTAGTGTTCCAGGGCAGAACACAGACTTTTGAAGCTCAGTTGAATCTCCAGTGGGCTGTCATGCTGCCTGACCCACACTGCCCCTCTTAGTCCTTATCGTCTCACCTAAAGCTGATGGATATGATGATGATTGGGTGAAATCATGCCACGCTGGGTTCAGTGCTTGCCAAGTAGCGGTGCAGGTCAAGGTGAGCACCTGCTCTTCCATCATGACAGGCAACTAAGAACCCAAACTTTACTTATCCATCCATCTTCCCACTTCTTCATCCATCCATCTGTCCACACCCTCATCTATTCAACCATCCATCCATTCATGCATCCACCCATTTACTCATCTACCCCCCTATTCACCCATCCACTTACCCACTTAATTGTCCATCCATCTGTCCCTCCATCTCTCCATCCACCCACGTATAGACCCATCCATCCATCCATCCATTCATGCATTCATCCCTTCTTCTCTCCATCCACCCACACACAGATCCATCGTCCATCCATCCATCCATCCATCCACCCACTCATCCATACATTCATATCTTCATCCACCCACACACAGACACATCCATCCATCATCCATCTATCCATCCATCCATCCATCCATCATCATCCATCCATCCATCCATTCTTCCAATCTTGGCTCTAGAGGCCTTTGGCAAGAAAGCCCTGGATCTCTGTTGTCTGTGTCCATTACTCTTACAACCCACTGTACAGCTATCCTTCAAATTCCTCCTCCTCCTCAGCAATAAGACCTTCCCCGTGGGGTCCGCAAAAGCCTTCACTGCTGCTCTCTGATAGTGGTTCACCCTGGAGTGCTCCAGGCTCACATTGCTATATTCCTAAGCGGACTATATCATGCGGCAGGAGGTGGAAGCCAAATGGTCATCTCTTCTGCTCTGGCTCCCTAGGGACGGCTGAACAAGAGGCCCTGTTGCTGTTTGGCCTCCTCCCCAGGGCAGAAGCTCTGAGAAGCCTCCGATGTTGCTCCCTGGCATCACCTGTCATGGAGGAGGATGAATTCCAGGTAAGAAACATCTGAAACAGTGAGGACGGAGCGGGGAGCATCTCTCTTCTAATTCTTCCTTCGTTTTTAGAGGTATCCCAGACTAAAGTTCTTTCAATATGTCAGGTTTTTAAAAAAATGATTAAAATGTACCAGATTATTAAATAGAGCTGCTTCAGACTTAATTTAGCAAACTGTAACATTTTTATCATTTTTATAAAACCCTTCTTAATGAAAACCGTCTGCAAGGAGACCAAATATCGGGGCTGAAATTGTGTTTTCTCTGTACTTGTTATCCCTGAAGATGTTATTTCCAGATTTTACAGAAATAATAAATTTCGTTCAGAAGTTTGGGCCTCTGCGGCAGTGCCACACATCTCTGAGTTTCCAATTTGCAGCACAAGAAGCTAATCCTGCTGTAATTTTTCATCCCTGCCAACTCCCGACCACAATTTCATACCTTCCTCTCCTTTTTGAAAGTGCAGTACTTGTAGCAACATCTAGCCCAGCATGTTTATTTTACATGAGGCTGAAGAATGTTGTTCTAATAAGCATAAACATATTTTCTCAGTGACAAAATGTTTTCATCCTGCTGCTCCTGATTTCACAGGTCACTGCTTGAGACGCTTTCCCACGAGCAGTCTCCTCCATCCACCAGCTTGGGCAGGAGGTGGCTGGACTTGACACATGTGGTGTGGGGTGGCCTGAGCTTGTGAGTTAGGCCTGCCCATCAGACAGCCAGGCCCATCCTGGACGCCCCTCAGATGACACCTCATTAACTGAGGTGAGACTCCCAGCCCCAGGAATGAAGGCCACCATAAAGCTACCTCGAAAGTGGCTTCTCAGGTCCGATGCCCATGGCCTGTATTGGTGGCTGTCTGGTGACGCTCATCCATGAGAAAGCAGGGATGGCTGCAGCCCAGCAGCCCTGTGGGCCTGGCTTTCAGGTCACAGCTGGATCATACCCAGTGAGAATGAAGCCTGGCGGTGCAGCCCCAGTGCTGGGTCCACCTGGTTTGCCCTCTCTGGCTTCCGAAGCCTTCCTCCACAGGTCAGGTGGGGTCACAAGGCCACAAGTCCTCCCTGCCTATTCCTGGGGGGATCCTGGTCACTCAACTGTCTCAGGAGATGCAGTGGGGGATGAAGGGGCCTGAATCTAGGAAGCCCCCTGCTGACCCACCAGATGGGCCTGGCTCAGCCCCATGCTGCCACTTCCTGGTGGTTCAGCCTGCCCCCTTGAAGCTCTGGGGCACAGTATGGGTTTATCCCCCACCCCTCAATGCACTCAGCTCCTGGGTCTTGCACTCAGCACCAGGTCTTTATCAAGGACTGAGGGTCAGATGAGCAATGGCCCCCGCTCATCTGGGATGCTTTGGGACTGCTGTGCCCTTTAGTGAAGAGTAGCTTTCTGTCAGAAGTCTGAGACGAGCACTTCCTATGTAATGCCATCAGTGTCCCTCAGCTGTTTCTGGGTGTCCAAAATGTCCTTTCCACCTCATTCCACTGCCAGAGTTAGGCAGACCAGCCTGCTACTACCCGTGCCACTCTGTCTCCACATTAAGAAGCCTGTGCCCGGGACTTGGCTCTTGTGGGTGACCCGCCATGCTAGGGCCCCAGTCTCAGCAGACTGACTGGAATGTGGCTCAAGGTCACTTGGCTAGGGGGTGATGCAGTGGGGACGGTCTGGACCCTGGCCTCTGGTGCTCCCACCCCGGGATGTTCCTACCATGCATGGCTCCTGGGATAGGGCTCAGCAGATCTCCACACGGCCTTTGTCCCAGAAGCTCTGTGGCCTTGGGTTGAGCCGAGGTCATGGAGAAGTTCCTGCAGTCTATGTGACATCCAGCCTCCCACTCCCCATCAGGGCAAATGCCCCCAACTGGCCCTGCAGCCAAACTAGCAATCTCCTGACCCAGAGCTACGTAGAACAAAGTTCCAGTTCAGCCTCCCGGGTGGGAAAGGGATCTCATTAAGGCTCTGGCCACCGACTTGATGTGTTGGGGCTGATGTATTGTTTTTAATGGAAAAACAAGAATTTGCTGTTATGTGTTAGATTAAAGGCTTTATCCAGGGGAATTAATCGGATTGCTACTGGCCCTTCTGCAACATAGCTTTTGACTTCTGTCCTTGGAGAAGTCACCCGACCAGGGCCAGGAATTGGTTCATTTCTCTTCCTGTTATTTAATGAAGACCCAGACAGCTCCTATGTAGCTGCCCTCCCCAGGGGACGGAGTGTCACCTGCCATCCGCACATACCACACACTGTGCTCTCCCAGTACCGGCCAGCTGCCCCGACCCCTCACTGGTCCCCTGGCCCTGCCACCAGCACCATCATCCAGAGACACAGGGTGTTCACAATCCGTGCTGTTCTGCACTCTGCCCCTCAAGCGCTACACTCAATAGATCTTCACACTTCATTGCGGTATAAGACACGCGGGAACGCACAGGACTGCAGGACAGATGGAGCTGCCATGCACAGGCTGGCCCCCCTCGCTTCTGCAAACGGGAGCACAGACAGAACGTGGCTGGCTCACAGGCCCTGCACCCTGCCCTGCAGCCACACTGCCTTAGAGTCGGTGCTTACAGTTTTACCATACAATGCTACTTCGACTTCTATGCTGTGTCTGTGCCCAGGTCCATAAGCTTTAAGCAAGGGGTGTCCAGCCAATGCACGCTTGTCACCCCAGCACTATGGGAGGCTGAGGCAGGATGATCTCAAGTTCAAGACCAGCCTGGACAACTTACTGACTCGGTGAGACACTGTCTCAAAATAAAGAATTAAAAAAAATAAAAAAGGCTGGGGATTTCACTCCGATAAGGTTCTGGGCTCCAAGGCCAGCTCCCAGGTGACCAAGTGTTGTCGCCCACCTCTGGGAGACACGACAGGCCCCACAGCAATGCTGCTCCCTCCCAGATCATCACCCGCACCTCAAGTCCTTGCCAATCTCTCGAGCACTGCCTCAAGGAAGCCCCTAGATGACCCTGCTCCTGAGAACCATCTCCAGGATAGACATTAGCCCCCACATACCTCCAACCACCCCCTCTAGCTTGGCATGAATGCCCTGTTAGACGGGAGCCATGAGCCATGCAGGGTTAGGGACTGTGGGGACGGGGTGCAGAGCTGTCTCAGGAGTGCTCAGAAGGCTGGCATTGGAGAAAGGTGCAGCCCCAGGGACCTATGCTCGGTTCTCCTTGTATTCAGTACCTCTGCCATGAGGGAACAGCATCCTGGGACAGAAGAAAGCATCTACTGTCTGCTGTTCGATGCCCACTGCCTGCTATCTGCTGTCTGCTGCCTGCTGTTCACTGTCTGTTGCCCACTGTCCACTGCTTGCTGTCCATTGTCCTCTGTCTGTTGCCCACTGTCCACTTCCTGCTGTCCATTGTCCTCTGTCTGCTGTCCACTGTCCACTGCCTGCTGTCCACTGTCCTCTGTCTGCTGTCCACTGTCCTCTGTCTGTTGCCCACTATCCACTGTTCTGTCTGCTGTCCACTGTCTACTGCCTGCTGTCCACTGTCCTCTGTCTGTTGCCCACTGTCCATTGTCCACTGCCTGCTGTCCATTGTCCTGTCTGTTGTCCACTGTCCACTGCCTGCCCTCCACTGTCTTCTGTCTGTTGCCCACTGTCCACTATCCTCTGTCTGCTGTCCACTGTCCATTGCCTGCTGCCCACTGTCCTCTGTCTGCTGTCCACTGTCCTCTGTCTGCTATCCACTGTCCACTGCCTGATGTCCATTGTCCTCTGTCTGCTGTCCACTGTCTACTGCATGCTTTCCACTGTCCTGTCTGCTGTCCACTGTCCACTGCCTGTGGTCCATTGTTCTCTGTCTGCTGTCTGTCCATTGCCCACTGTTCGCTGCATGCTATCCACTGCCCCCTGCCCCCTGCCCACTGTTCGCTGTCTGCTGTCCGCTGTCTGGATGAGGTGGGGACTCCTCTCCTCTGTTGGCTGGAGGGTAACTAGTGCAGCCACTGTGCAAGCCAGGGCAGAGGTTTCTCAAATCAAGAAAGTCCATTCAGCTTTCCCTCTGGGTCTCCTTGAAGGTTAAACACAGCATGTTACAGTGATCCATGGACACTGTGGCTTGGTACAGCTAAGTCTTGGACACAACCACCACACCCATCAGTGGAACGAAGGATAAAGAAACTGGTATTTACACATAATGGAGGACTACTCTGCCATAAAAAGGATAAACTTAAAGAATTTGTAGGCAAAACAAAAGACAGATGGGGGTACTGGAGGTGGATCTTCTGCAGAAGGGAAGGGGACCAAGAGAGGAAGTGGGAGGGGAGGAGAGGATGCTGGTAGGATGAAGACATGTTCTGGAAGGTGCCAACCACCCTGAGGGCACCACGCACAGCAAGTGGGCACCAGGAAAAGGGAAGCGAGGTGGGGGGAAGGAGAGAGGAGAGAGGAGTGTAGAGAGGGCGGCTCCGGACCTGGGGGCCTGCAGGGGTTTGTGCGACGTGTGTGGCCTCACTCTCTGAGCCTCTTGGAAGTGGGGGCTACAACTCACCTTGGGGCTGTCCTGTGACCGGCCAGTGGCAGCCGTTCTTTTCCAGCAGTGCATTCTCACTGACGCACACAATGCCCCTTTCAGTCCCACCATCCTCTCTGGCTATCCATTCTGACAGGGAGCCATCAGGGATGACTTACTCTTGGGGTCTGGAGCATGAGCTGCTCTGCACAGGGGCTGCCCCCACCCCTGTAGCCCAGGCCCCTCTCTACCTGCAGTAGGGACAGCATGACGCCATTGCTGTGGCTCACAGCTGCGTGAGGCCAGAGGACTCCACACTCCTCTTGGAATTCAGCAGCGTTTCCACCACTGGCCGGGTCTGGAGGGATGCATGAAGACGAAGCTCCAGGCTTAGCAACATTGTTTCAGCCCCAATGGCTGGAATTCTGGTGGTTTCCTTCAATCCCACTGTGTTTACCCCAGTCAGTGACTGAACGTTGGTGGGGATGGCTGTCATTACCCTGTGACTCGCGCCCTGGCAGGCCGACCTCTTTTCCAGGAAAGGCTCCTCTTCTCCAGCTCTGAGGTGGCTCACAGTGTCTTCCAAGGCCAAGATGGCCGACTGAAGTGTGGGCCACAGAGGGGCTCTTCTGGCTTCTGCTGCAGCTCTGGCCCTCGTACCTGCACCTGCCACCTCAGCCCTGGCCGTAGGTGGCCTTGACCATGCTCAGGAGCACCAGGTCTGGTAACATTGGACATGTAGACACACCACCCACAGCTGCATGGGACCCTGTGTCTGTCTGGTCCTATAAGGCACCCAGGGCTCGTGCCCACTGGCTGTCACCCTCCTGGTATGATCTGCCTGGCATTCCTGGGGATGGCCCTGGCAGGGATGTGGAGAGCACCAGGCAGGCCCCTGGCTCACCGGGCCTCACCCTGTGGGCTCGGTGTGGCACCACAGACATGAGGGAGCATCCTGGAAAGCCAGGCTGGGGCCCTTGGGATTCAGTGACAACTTCTAACAGGCTGTGGCACCAGGCAGGGCCTTAGCTGAGGGGTGGCTGTTCCTGTTACTGTCCACTTGTGTTATCTGGTGGGCTATGTGACCAGGGACCCAGCCCACAGGGAGGGAGAACACAGAAGCCAAAGAGTGGACTCTGCGCAGGCCCCACTCCCCAGGCAGAGGTCTAGAGACACCTGTCCTCTGCGACTGGCCTCAGAAGCAGGCCTTGCAGGTGACAGTGCTGAGGCCCAGCTGGTGAGGGACAGAGCAGACCTTGCTCTGAGGATTGTGCTTCTGGGCTTCCTCTGTGTACCAGCTACCAAGACCACGTGACCAGGTTTCTATGTAGACTGCACACAGCTGTTTTCTTAGAGCCTGCACAGGCAGGGGCTTCGTGAAGTCATAGCCTCTTCCAGGTTTCTTGAAGCTGCAAGGGCGCAGGCTAGGTCCTTCTCATTGGGACATTTAACCAGAGAACCTCAGCTTCCAAGCCCACGTGGGTGTCTGGGGAATCCATTTCCCGAGCCCCAGGATTCTTGAGGCTTGATTCTTTAAGGCCAGCAGAAGTGAGCACCTGACCTCGAGCTGCCACCTGATGAAACCCTCTGAGAAAAAAACTCCAGCAGCTGAGAACTGCGTTAGCTGCGTCTGTGAGTGGGGATTGGAGCTCCTGTGCTCCAGCGGGCAACTATGCAGGCCACAGGTGCACAAACAGGGCTGGGGCTGTCAGTGACAGTGGAGTCTATTACCCTAGGTCCCTTCATGTATTTAACCAACAAATACCCTGAGATGCTGGTGTGGCTGCTTGCTGCTGTCTGAGTTCCCTGGGTCCTGCAGGCAGGAGGTCCTGGAGGCCCGGAGGGAGACCTGCTTGTCACACGCATGGTTGTCACCTGATTCTCTGGACCCAGGGGACCCAAAGGAGTCCTGTCCTGGAGCCCCAACTGCAGTCAGGAGCAGGGTACTCAACCCTTATGTGGCTCAATCATATGTCCTGCATGGTTCTTTGGGGACATCATCCACCTGCCATGGCCCTAGTCACTCATCCCTGCTGTGAGGTGAGGAAAGAGCTGACCACAGAGACACAGAGAGACCCCGAGGGTTGGCTCTGAGTCCTGGGAAGTTGCCCTCTTCCCAGGTAGGTCATTGGGGGCAGCGCGAGGCCAGCAAGCAAGACAGAACAGCTGTCCTGTGTGCGCTCCGCTTTGCTGATTTGAAAAGCTTCCTCACTTTCATTAAAAGGGCAGACACACCTGGGGCAGGCTGTGTCAACGGCCTGGAGCAAGCTGCAGGGCACTCAGCTGGACAGCCCGAAGGGCTCCACTGTCACCAGGAGGAGCAGAGACCAAGGCTGTGTGGCCCCAGGAAGCCATGGGCAGCACCTCAGTGGCCAAGGCCCGTGGCCTGCCTGCCCTCCAGATTCACACTTCTCGTCCCACCCACACCAGGCTTGCACTGACCTCCGTGAAGTTCTGGGGTCACCAGGATGATTGATGTCTTTAATCTGCATCTGTGAAGCCAGCCCTCCCCATACCCTAAATGGCTGTCCCCTGCCTGCCCTTTGCACGCGGGAGGTGGGGAGCCAGGCCATCCTGCTATCTTTCCTAGTGTGGGAGTGGGCCCTGCACAGGCACAAGGCTCCATCGGGCCCTCCGGAAGCCTGGCTGCTGGCCCTGCCTCCCAGCTCAGGCTCAGTGTTCCTGGAACTCACACTTGGGGGGGGCCCTGGGCGGGGCGTGGTGATGCAGCCGGGGACCCCCTCCACCCAGACCCTGCTCATGCTGGGCTCTCACACAGCTACCCCGGGAAAGGTTTTGCTTTTTACGAGGAACTCCAGCTTGTTAAATTTTACAGTGACAGGAAACTTGTAACCTCACTTAGCAGTTACAAGGGTCTGGAGGGAACGAACCCCATAAAGGCAGCAGCTGTGGGAATCTCGGCTGGGCGGGCCCTGGCCACCTTCTCGGGCTGCCCTTGAGAGCAGGTGATGCGGGGGCCCTGAGTGCTAGCGGCCACCAGAATGGTGGCTCTGCGCCCCCTTCCTCTTCAGCACAGTGCTTGTCAGGGGAGGCTGGGAGGGAGGACAGGCACCGCCCTGCCTGTGAGCCCTGCCAGGCTGCTTCAGGCTGTGGAAAGGCTGCCTCGCAGTGCGCAGTGTGGGTGTAGGCCCAGGATCATGAGTGCCAAAGGTGTCTGTGTGCCAAATACCTAGAACCTATCACTATTTATGTGGCAAAGGAGCTTCACAAGTCTCAAGTTAAAAAGCTTGAAATGGATAGATGACCCAGAATTGTGTGCTTGGCCCAGGGCATTGATCAGGGCCAGGGGCTAGAAGATCCAAGGAGACTGGTGTCCCCTCCCCAGAGTATCCAGAAGGACACTTCTGTGATATCCCATAAAACCCACTGTGGAGTCCTGACCTCCAGGACTGCGTGTTGAGTCTGCACTGACTCAAGATGGTGCTACACTGGTAGCAAATTGTCACAGCCCCAGAGAAAACCAAGGCACCAGTGGTACCGCATGTCCACGGCCTGTATTGCCTCAGAAGGTCAGGTCCTGAGACCCTAATCCCAAGTGGCAGCACTAGCAGAGGTGTGAGGGCGGTTAGGTCCTGAGGATGGGGCCCTTGTGAATGTAATCAGTGCCCTTAGCAAGTGGCTGCAAAGAGGTTGTCAGCCTTCTGCCGTATGTGCACAGCGAGAAGAGCGCTGTCCACAGACCAAGAGCTCTCCTGGCAGACATAGGGCTGTCTATGCCTTGCTCTGTGCCAGCCACGGAGTGGTGACAGGTACATTCCTGCTGTTCCTAAGCCAATCAGCCAGCAGCATTTTTGTTACAGCACCCTGAAGTGACTAGTATAGAAACTGGTATGGAGAAACAGGGGCACTGCTGTGACAAATACTTAAGAATGTGGCTCTGGGAGGGTCTGGAGCTGCCTCTCCTGTGGACTCTGGAGGGGGGCAAGGCACTGTGAGAATGGGCAGGCATCCTGGAGGGCTGTGGGAGGGTGAGGGCCATGCGGATGAGCACCTGGGAGCAGGAGCTGGCCTCTGTTGGGCCATCTCGGCTGTAAAATGGTGATAGTGTTGGCTGGCCTGGGTGTGTGGCCAGCGTTCAATGTGAGCAGTGCAATCGGATATGCACTGAGGGGAGGCCTGAGCCCAGTGTGGAGGGTGATAGCTGGCTTCTCCTCGAAGCTTTCCTGGAGAAACCCTGGCTGGTCTTCTGCAGCTGCCTAAGACACATTGGGAGAGGGAGGCAGCTTCTACAAGGAGAAAGAAGTGTGTGAGGGGTGGAACAGAAAAGGAACAGGGACCTAAAGATGGGGGAGACTCGCTGCCTATTCCCGATGTGGACTATGAGACAACTGGCTTGGGAGAAAACTTGTGGGCTGGAGCAGCCGTGCCACCACCTTGAGGGCCCGGGCAGCTGGCTCACAGGGGGCAGCCACTGGTCTTCAGGGCTGGGGAAGCCTGAGCATGGGGTGCTGCCCAGACTTCTGGAGCTCCTCCTGGGCATCAAAAGGGGCACACATCTTGCTGTCATCCAGCCAGACGGTGTCTAGCTAAGGCCACAGGGCAGGGCTCTTCACAGTCTAAGGAGCCCCAACATGTGCAGGGGGCTGGGAGGGCAGAGCTGGCACTTGGTGGGAACAGAAAGTGGGGCCCCAGTCCAGAGGGTCTGGGGGTTGGACTCCCCCCCCTTAGGGGGCATGTCAAGCCCTCACCAAGCTTGCCCTTGGGCTCCCCAGTTCTTGGCTCTGCCTCTCTGCGCTTCCTCTGGGGCAGGGACGTCTATCCAGCTGTGGCCCAGCTGTGTCTGAGAAGCACAAAACTCCCCTGGTTTCCGGGGTCGCAACTGGAGAGCGACTTTATGTAGAGCTGTGCGTGCTGATCTGGGGGAAATCGAGATGAGCTTTAGATTTCAGGGCTCAGAAAATAAAAAAAAAAAATAATGAAAAAACATTAGAAACAATACCAAATTTGAAAAAACAAACACAAGATGATAGGAATTAATCAATGATTATTGCATTGCATATGGTTGAGCCTGTATTGTTTCTAATGTTTATTCTCTTTCGTTTTTTTAAATTCAGCCTGTAGATTTCAGGGTTTGTGACAAGTGGGGCCTTTGGAGATCACTGAGAGAGAACGAACCAGTTTCTAAGAAGCGGATGCAGATTTGGGGAGCCAGAGCAGAAGGCTTTGCACAGACGTCTGCAGCCCCCAACTCACATGTTGCTGCCTCTGTAACAGACCTGGAGTGGTCCTCTGCCTTTCTGGCACCAGAGTGCACGGGACCACATGGCCATCTGTGATCCAGGCTATCACAGGCCCTCATCAGACCTGGAAGCCGCCCATGCTTTGATCTGAGGTGTCCTCATCCCCAGAATGGCGAGCAGATAGGTTTTTACTGTTGACGAGCCACTCAGACTGTGGTGCTCTGTGATGGCTTCCAAAATGTTCTAGAGAAGCCGCTACACAGTGGTTGCTTCCTGCATGTATACTAGCTGGGTGCAGGGTGCACATGGTGGAAGGAGAACAGAAGGGTTTGCTGCGATCCCCGGGGGTGGCTGGCAAGCAGCTGGGAAGGAGCGGAGATGAGATTGTTCTCATCCTGGCCAGTGTTCCCGCAAAATGGGAGAGGTGCTTCAGCACCTCCCAAGGCAGGGAGCTAGGTGCATTTTCCTTTAGGTGCTGGGGATGCAGCATGGGGCCTTGCACACACCAAGTACCGCCCCAGTGCTGAGTGATGTCCCAGACCCGGTGCCTCTGTTTGCTGACTAGACAGGACCTATTTGCAAAAGCAGGGCATGGTATGCCAGGACTGTGTCGCCAGTTGCTCTCTGCAGCAAGCCTGGCACTCATCTCTTTAGGTATGAGTGATGCTTGTTGTGGCCCACGGGCCCTGCTCCAGAGCACTGAGTCTGGGGTCTCAGTTGGGAGATGAGGGCAGCCACAGAGCGACCTCTGCCAAGCAGGGAGTGAGCGCTGCCATCCTGCCTTCCAGCTCACAAATGCCGGCCGCTGGATCTCTCTTCCCCAGCTTTCCTCTCCCAGCAGAAGGACGGGAAGACAGGCTTTGCAGGCAGGCAGAGCTGAGCATGGGTGACCCTCACCTGGGGAACCCTGGCCTGGCTGCCCTGGGCCACTGTCTCTTCCTTCACACCCAAGGGGGCAGCACCTTGTCCATGCCACCAGGCAGATGCATGGTGTCTATGAACTGCAAAGGGAGCCAAACAGGTACTGCTGTTCTGGGGATAGCAGTGGCACTGATTCCTGTTACTGTTGAGTCACTGGTTTCACAAGGATCTCTGGAAGAGGAAGGTGTGGGTACTGTGCAAAGGAGGGACACTAGGGTCACTCATGCTGGGTAGGGCCGGTCACCACCTCCAGTCTTCCTAAAGATGGGAGCAGCCCATCCCCCAACCCCGTCTCAGCTCCGCCCACCCACGTCTCCACCAAGGCTGCACCACCCAGTGTGGTCACAGTGTCTGTCGCCGGCTCCCTGCTGCCCATCTCTCCCTCTCTGCCTCTGCAGCACCCCAGCCTCCAGCTATGTCATGTCACAGTCACCTCTGCTGCTCTCTTTGTCTTTGACCAACCTGCAGAGTATAACTCAAGGCGGGGACCTCAGAATGTTCCGTGAGTTTCACAGGGACCAATGACACAGTAAGAGTCAAGGCCACCCTGCAAGAGAAGAGCCACTCCCTGGGGGCCTTGAAGGAGGAGATTGCAGGCTGCAGAGCGACTTGGGCAGCAGCAGTGCTAAGAGAGCCTTAGGGTAGGACGAGGAGTGCGGCAGGTGAGAACTGAGCACAGTGCTTCCTGGCCACGGCCACAGGCTGGCCTCTGCTCCTCTCTCTGCTGCTTTGTCACCCACGGAACAAGTATGTGCTGAAGGTCCACCTTCTGCCCTCATGTCCTCAGCTGTATGTCCACTGTGTGTGTGCTCTGGGTGATGCAGCCACTCCACAAGGCCTGCGTGGTGGCATCCCAGGTTCACAGAGGAACAGAGCAGGTGCTCTGTAGACCTATAGCTCAGGAGGGGAACTCACCCCAGGCCTCCCTCACCGGGAGTCGGGAGCAGAAGGAGCATCAGGTGCAGCACGTCAGCAGCCCGCGAGGGACAGACAGACAGCTGCTACACAACCCACATTCTGCGAGTTGACCGAAACTGAGGTATGCAGGCCCAGGCACATCTGGGGGAGTCTGAGAAGCTGGCGAGAGTATTTTTATGGCTGTGTTTTCTTTTTATTAACAGCCTAAAAATATGTGAGCAATTATGAAAGCAATGCTCCTCTGAAGTGTCCTTCACAAGGATTAGAGTTCCTGGGAGGACTTGCTCATCTATTTTAGGCCATCTCTGAGAACTTTGTTTCCTGACAAAAGGGTTGAGAGAAAAAGCCAAAGGAGAGATTTTTGGCTCTAGCCAAGAAGGGCAGTGTATCCTTCTCCAGCTCCTTTCAAGGAGAAAAGTCTGGAATAAGAATGAGCAAACCAGGGCACCCTGAAAGAGGTGGGTGGTAGAGGCTTGAGCTTCCAGGCTCTTGCCCTCTGATGCTGCCTGTGCAGGTGCTTGTCACCATCATCACGCATGGGCCCAGACCAAAAATAAAAAGAGGCCACTCCCCCAGTCAGAGAGTCGAAGACAACCCTGCAGGCCCACCACAGCCAAACCCTGTGTGGGCCTTGGGGCCAACCAGTGGACCAGCAGACAGCTGAAGACCCCAACCCAACCCTTCTCTCCTCTGCCTAGGACCAGTGAAGCAGAAGAAGGCAGAAGGAGGCAGTGTGACCTGGAATTTTGCCCCCTCTTGGTGCATGTGGGCCAGCAGGGAAGTGGACTTCCGCCCCTCACCACCGCAGGAGCCAGCCTCCCAAGCTCCAGCTGCCTTTCACAGGTGGTGTCGGGGAAGGGAGGGGAGGGTGATGAGTCAGCACTGCCCTAGCTGGGGTGTGAGCCAGAGTCAGTTGGGGAACTGAAAGCTCACCCCTCCCAGACCCCCACACTGCACGCACCTAAACAGGGTGACCGCCTGCTAAGAGGAAGATTAAAGAGCATACAGAGTTCTGTGACCTGATTCTTCAAGTATCCAAAGTAGAATAAAACACTCTCTCATTCTACCAGACCCAGGCAGTCCCACCTTGAGTGAGGAGCTCACATCAGCAGACGCCGACACTGAGGACACTGAGACGAACTACATGTGGGAATCGTCCAGCAAGGATTATAGGGCAGTGAGCATGAAGGGCTTCCACAGCAATTATAAACATGCCTGGGGAAAAAGCACTTCTCATCAAATAAATGGAAGACAAATTTTTTAAATGAAGGGAAAATTTACAATAAATATAAATAACTAAAATTTGAAGATTTCACCAGATGAGCTCAGATTGGAGATAACAAGGAAAGAACTAAGCAACTCACAGATGGGTCAGTGGGCTGTGAAAGGACCAAGCTGAGGCACAGAAAGAAAAGATGCTGAAGACAGCACCCGGGGCCTCAGGAGTCTGTGAGCAGATCACACAACTTCCAACATGGATGCTCCTGGAATCCTATAGAAGCTGGGGAAGGAGGTGGACCATACAAGAGTCGGAAGAACAAATGGCTAGAAATCCTCCCAGCTTGTTAGAAACATAAGGCTACAAATCTAAAAAGTCAGAGGAACCCCAAAGAGGAGAAACTGGAAGAAACCTATTCCTAGAAAGATCACAGTCAGGCTGCTGAAATCCAGATGCAGAGGCAAACTCCCGAAGTACCCAGGGGAATGCCATGCTCTCTGTCTTGGGAACAAGTGACAGCAGCTTTCTGATGATGATGAATGGACACAGAATGGACCAGGCTCTGGAAATAAGAAAAGAAGCGTTCACTCTCAAAAACTACTCTTCAGCAGGGTGCGCTTGTAATCCCAGCACTTGGGAGACTGAGGCAGGAGGATTTTTTTCGAGTTTGGGAACAACCTGGGCTACAAAGTGAGCTCAAGGCCACCCTGAACTGAATAGTGAGATCTTGTCTCAAAACACACCAGAAAACAAAAAACAAGAAACAAAACCATTCTTCAGGCAACAAGGCGGAAATAGATACGGATGAAACACTTTTCTAAAAATAACAAAATCAAGAGTCCATGTTCATGTGTTGGGAGATGATATTGCTAATGTATAGGTCTAATGGAATCTCAGTCAAGTTTCCAGAAAATGACTTTGTATTCAAACAAATTCTAAACTGTAAAAAGCGAAAATGCACAAGACCTGGCGGGGCCAACACGGCACTGAAGAACAAAGGCCTCCCGGAACCTGGCTCCCAGATGTGCACTGGCTGGGGACAGCCCGAGGCCAGTGCAGGAGAGGGCAGCACAGAGCTGGCTCCCACCAGCCCGGCCCACCTATCTCCAACAACAGGTCGATGGCAATCAGGACACTGGCAAAAAATAGCCATGAAGGCAGGGAGCGGGCCTTTCAGTAGGGGACCTGCCCAGTGCAGCCAAGGCTGGGGCCTCAGTCTCTAGCTAGGAAAAAAGTGCTGAAATAATTGAATACTCACAAGAAAAAGAAATGGTTCTACATCCTCAGTTCACACCATTTAACTCAAATTGGACCATAAATCCAAAAGTCAAATGTGAGACTACATAAACCCCCCAAAAACATCATGCACAGAATCTTCCTCGACTTTGAGTCTGATATTTTTGTAGGAGACCCACAGCATGATCTACAGAATAAAAGATCAAATTGGATGTTATAAAAACTAAACTTTTTGTTCTTCAAGACACTTTTTTTTTTTTTTTTTGTCTTTTTGAGACAGGGTCTCACTATGCAGTTCAGACTGGCCTTGAGCTCACTTTTGTAGCCCAGGCTGGTCTTGAACTTGCACCGATCCTCCTGCCTCAGCGTCCCGAGCACTGGGATTACAGGTGTGACCACCACACCCGGCTTCAAAAGACACTCTTAAGAGTGTAAAAACCAACCCACACAGAAGGAGCTGGTCCTACAAGATGCGTATCTGCTAAAGAGCATGTATCCAAAATAAACAAAGATTCCTACAATTCAGCAATAAGAAAGCAAGCAACCTCTTTTAAGAAAAGAAAATATCAGAATAGATTTCACATCAGAGAAGATAGGCACGTGGCAAAAGCTGATGAAACGTGCTCCCCCAAATCTCCCCTCAGGCCTAGATGTGATGGGGAGCCCATGCAGGTGTGTGCACCTCCAGGCTGGCAGGGGTTCCGTGCCGGCCACGGTGCGGCAGCAACAGGAAACTGCCTTTGCGCTGGTCAGACGTGAGCCGTACAGGCACATTGGAAGACAGCTTGGCAGCTTCTCGCAAAGCTAAATATGATCCCACCATATGACCCATCAATCATACTCTCGGTGTTTACCCAACTGAGTTGAAAACTTATGGCCGCACGAAAACCTGCATATGAATGTTTATAGCAGCTTTACTCATAATTGCCCTAAGCTGGAAGCTTCCAAGATCCCTTTCATAGGGGAATGAATAAGCAACCTGTAGTTCATCTGGAAATGGAATAGTATTCAGCAGGAAAAAGAAGTGATCCATTAAGTCCCCCAAAAGATGTGGATGAATATTAAACACCCAGTGTTAGGTGAGAGAACATAGCCTCTAAGCAGCCACTGTGCACCAAGCCCCACACTTAAAAGCCTATGTACTATAACTTCCAATCGTAAGGCATTTTGGGAAAGGCAATAGAGACCTATGGCTGTCAGGGCAGTGACAGGACAGGTGATGATGTTTTAGAGCAGCAGAAGTATTATGTGTTATTTTAAAATAATGGCCACACAAAGTGGACATTCCTCAAAGCCATAGAACGTAGTAGCACAAATTTAATGCGGGTAAACACACACGGACATGTAGTCTTGAACATCATTATGGGGTTGGTAAAACCTGAGACAGAAGGCAGACAGTCTGCAAGGTGAGGGCAGGAAGAACTGCACCCAGCAGGACATCTGGCTGAGCCAGTCACTTCCCACCGAGTGTACCAGTGGCTGAGAAGGACACCAGTGTGTATGTATGCTGTGGGGGGGCAGTGAAGCTTGCGGACCACTTGTGGTGACGAGTCTAATGGGAGCCACATGGAGGTGGACTGGAGCTGAATCAGCAGCATGGAAGGGTTCATCTGTGACATGGTATACACACCCATGCTTACAAATAGATGCATCTGCAGGTGTGCACATGCGTGGGTCGGTGTGGAGAGATACTCCTTGCTCTATGAGCTGAGAGGGCCCCCGTAGCTGTAAGCACATCTCCTACCCTGGGCTTGCATCCAGGAAAGGAAAACAGGTTCCTCAGAAAGATGGGGGATTGTAGGATTGGGTCAGGAAATACAAGGTGAGCCTGGAAGGTCTGGTCATGCCAGGAGACGAGAGGGCTTAAGAAAACCAGAGCACCTACCTGGTCTCTCCGCACTCTGAGAGCTGAGGCAGGAGGAACACATGCAGGAGCCCAGCTTGGAGGACTTCGTCATTTAGTGAGACCCAGTCTCCAGAAAATATATGATGTGAGGTGCGTAAATGGTCTAAGGGACAACGAAGCGCTCCATGGGGTCAAAGCAGACACTGAGTGACAAGATGATGTAGTACTGGATTATAATCTAAAGTGTGGAGTAAATACCTATGAGTCCATACTGGCATAAATAAATTATTGATGGATGAAACAAGTCAAACAACCATGTACAGCAGAAGTTCTACATAATGACATAGGTCCTCTGCCCCAGATGCAAGGGACCTGACTTCCAAGCTCCAAGTGCAGCCTGCAAAGCGCCTGCCTCCCAAGGCTTGGAGCTGGGAGAGAAGACCCTGGGGCTTCACAGGGGAGCCCGACCTCGCTGACATTGCAGTGGAAGGCCACATCCACACGGCCTCCCAACCCAAGAACTCTGGCTCACTTCTTCTGTCTGCCTCCCTGAAGCCCGTCACACCATCCTCAGCGCTCCTGCTGGGAGGGCTAGCCACGGGGTGCCTGGTGAATGCTTCTCAGAACTCTCCAGCCTCAGAGAGAGCTGGACAGAAGAGTCGCAGGGCAGAGGCTGAGAGACCTGGAAACAAAGCACAGTGGGACCCGCTGACAGGGAAGGGACCTGAGGGGAATGTTAGGGATGCACACTTCTAAATTTTGAGGAGACAAAGTGTGGACCCCAGGTGACAATGATGTGTTGGCTCTGGTCCAAGTAGTGTTGGCACATTACTACACTAACAAAGATGGCAATACTGCCTTGGGACAAGATTAAATCTGAAACTGTCCTTAAATGAAAAAGTTGATCTTGAAGATTTCAAATTGTTGCCAAGTATCTTTTTAAATATCTGAATTATACAGTAAGATTTATTTTTGAGAATCATTGTTGATAAATTTGCCATCCTGGAAGGATCTCAAGGGCATTGTGTTCAGTGTGAAAGGTCATTCTCAACAGATTACCTATTATTCTCTTCCACAAGATGACATTTGTAAATGATACAAGTGTACATGGAGACTATGTCAGTGGTCCCCAGAGGAAGGGGCTAGAGTGGTGCACCAGGCTGCCTGCTTGTACTGTAGTGGGATGTGGGAGGCTGGGAAGTAGACGAAGATGAGAGGCTGATGTAGCCCAAAGGCCCAGGGTCACAGTGCCAGCAGCAGCCCAGCCCTGGGCAGGACCTTCTAGTCCCAGCACAGGAAGGAAGGGAGTGGGGAAGTGGGGAGAGGTGACAGCAGCAAGCAGCAAGCGGAGAGGGCTGCAGGCTGGCAGCTTCGCAGCCTTCCTACAAGAGCAGCCAGGTCCCGCATGAACCCCTTCCGAGGGTAGTGCCCTCCATCCCCTTAGTCCTTCCTGTGGGGCCGTGCCCCTTACAGATGCCCCACTCCCAGCTATCACGCTGAGCCCCAGCCAGCTAGCACATACTCTTGTGACAGACAGCACATCCAACCGCAGCACGAAGGTTGTATGCCACACAACTGTGTGGTTGGGTTGTTTCACCCAAAGAACTCAACACACAGAAGTTACACAAATCTGTGCATGGGGTGGGACTGCACAGGTGTGCACACGCACATACACACACACACACACACACGTGCATGCACACACACACCACAAGTAAAAACTGAAGAAGGTTTGTGGTGTGATTCACAGTATTGAGTCATTGTCTGCTTCCTTATTTAGGTTTTGTACAAGAGATTTTTGGCATTAGGGGAAACTGAAAGAAGGCTACCTCAGATCATATATTCTACTCTGCAGCTTCCTGTGAGTCTCTAGTTATTATTTTTTAATTAGAGTGCATTAAAATCCTGGATATTCCAATAATGATGGGGTAGCTTATAGAAAACTATGCTTTTCTGGATAGACATTTAAGAATAAGCAAAGTGAGCTAACCCATAGGAGGACTCTACAAGGACACGAGGGATCTGTGTGCTGCGATGTCTGTGT
>PVJA010004071.1:0-89278 GCA_004027025.1 Myocastor coypus | reverse complement strand
AAAAAAAAAAAAAAAAAAAAAAAAAAAAAAAAAAAAAAAAAAAAAAAAAAAAAAAAAAAAAAAAAAAAAAAAAAAAAAAAAAAAAAAAAAAAAAAAAAAAAAAAAAAAAAAAAAAAAAAAAAAAAACACCTGAAGCTGGGCGTGGTGGCTCACGCCTGTAATCCCAGCATTTGGGAGGCTGAGGCAGGAGGATTGGTGTGAGTTCGAGACCAGCCTGGGCTACAAAAGTGAGCTCAAGGCCAGCCTCAACTACATAGCAAGACCCTGTCTCAAAAAACAAAACAAAACAAACAAACAAACAAACAACAACAAAAAAAAACACCTGGAAACATTTATTGCTGCCTTCTGACTAGATATGTTGTGGGGAGTTTGGTCAGCAATTTATTGTTAATATTCTAGCCAGTAAGACAATTAGTCTTTTTTTGTAGATTTTTGAAATATGTTTTTTCTTTCATATATATTAATTGGCCAACTCTTGAAAATTTAACTTGTAATTTGAGTAAAGTTTAGAGATCTGCTGCTCAGTAACTTGTGCATATCTTGTTATCTCAACCAGAATGGCAGAAATAAGCAAGGGACACAGTACAGGCTCAGGTGGAGGGCATATTAGGAGGCCTGTTTTTGTGCAATTTTCATGCTGTTGAAACTGGAGGGAAGTGTATGTGGTGAGAAGTGGTTGCATTCATACAGTCTCTATGAGGAAATGCAGGTTTCTCAACAGTGTGTGGTTTGAGGAACTTCAAATAATTAATCCTTGAAATTGAGTGGATCACAATGTAGGCAATGCATAGGTCTTAGAGTTAACTGATTTAGTTGAAGCAGTATCCCCTGGAACAGATGCATCATACTTCTTTCTTGGCAGTTTAATTTCATTCATTTTCAGGACCAAGCGTGGTGCTGAACTGCAGAACAGTCCATTCCCACCCTCTGTTTTTGCTTGGTGTAAATTGAGGGGGTTGACCATGGTGCAAATGTCAGGAGGTCGAGGCGTAGCCATGACCACTGAGGGTCACCTTATTTTTCCAAGAGGGGAAAGGGAGGAGACCTAGGGAGCATTAATGCAGCCACAGTACTGCCAGCACTGACTGAGGCAGTGTGATAACTTGTCCAGGGCCAACCTGCACAGCCAAGTGGGCAGCTGGCCCAAGTTTCGCCTTCTCTGCAATCTGTGGCTCTGATAGAGGTGCTGGTAAGGCCCTGTGCAAGCCAGACTACTTTTATTGCCCCACCCTTGTTCACACTGCCCACATCCTGCTTTTAATACTAAATGCACACAAAAAAATCAACAAACACCAACAAGCCATTTTGAATACCCCCATCTTTGTTTCCTTGCAGCTATGAGTTAATTTCCTGCTCTCCTGTCTCAGTTTTGTTTTTGTTTTTGTTTTTTGTTTTTAATTTTTTGATAGTTGTGGTTCTAGGGTTTGACTACAGTTTCTAGACTTTTTTTCTTTGGAAAGTGCTGCCAACAGTGAACATGAGTGATTCGTGGCGAGTCAAAAAAAATAGTAGAGAACCTTGTTTCAAAATGTAGATGATGTGGAATAGTAGCCAGTGGTCCATCTGGTTTTTATTCTGTTTTGGTGTATAGAGGAAGGCATGAGCTAAAAGTGGAATGGAAATGATTCTAGAATGTCAGGTGCAGAGTCGTGGTAGAAGTTGGCTCATGGGTTTTAACCATAATGCGTGGGTTATTCATGTTTGAAAGTGTCTACTTCCTTAGTTCAGCTTACAGAAGGTGAGCACCATTCATGCTCGGTGCAGGCATTTATTGATCTACCATGTGCTCAGGAGCATGCAGCTTCTTCATGTTTCTGTGAAGGTCCGGATTCCCAAGTGGGCAGAAAACTTGCACAAAGGTGTGTGTTGATATGAAGGGGGTCCTGGGAGGTAAGTTTACAGTAGCAAAAATGGTTCAGAATTCTCTTTTTTTTTTTTTTTTGTCTTTTTGAAACAGGGTCTCGCTATGCAGTTGAGGCTGGCCTTGAGCTCAATTTTGTAGCTCAGGCTGGTCTCAAACTTGCACCAATCCTCCTGCCTCAGCCTCCCGAGTGCTGGGATTACAGGCATGCACCACCACGCCTGGCTCAGAATTCTCTTGTGTTTTACAAAGTAAAGGTACTGACTTGGGATAGTAGAACCATTTTCAAAATATTTTCATTCCCACTTGAAATAATAATAATAATATTATTATATTTATTATTATATAATTATATTATATACTATATTATTATATAATATATTATTATTATTATTATTATTATTATTATTATTATTATTATTTTCTTTTTTGAGACAGGGTCTCACTATGCAGTTTAGGCTGGCCTTGAGCTCACTTTTGTAGCCCAGGCTGGTCTCAAATTCGGATTGATCCTCCTGCTTCAACCTCCAAAGTGCTGGGATTACAGGTGTGAGCCACCACACTTGGCCCCACCTGAAATTAGTAACTGAAATGAGCACTTTTTTGCTAATATCTATTTAAACTGACAGCGTTATAACACCAGTAAACCTGATTTCATGTGATTCTGTCCTTGGGCTTTTGTGTCAAGCATGGAAGTTACCTGAGAAACTAGTTTAAAAACGTCATGAGTATCTCAGTTACTGTTCTCTCAATGTTGGAACAAATACCCAACTCAAAATAAAGGATGAAAAAGTTTATTTAGCCTATAGTTAGTGGAGGTTTCAGTCCATACCCAGCAGGCTCCAAGGCAGAGTTGTACATGGCAGAGAACAACCTTTCATGAGGACAGCAAACAGCAAGAGAGCTAATGGGAGGAGTAACAGCGACAATGGCTACAGAGAGCAAGTCTATCTCTTTTATACTGCATTTAGGTTATCTGCACCAGGCTGGGTGTAGCACCTATACCAGCGGTTCTCAACCTGTGAGTTGCAGCCCCCCGGTGGGGGTTGAACAACGAAAACACAGGGGTCTCCTAAAGCCATTGGAAAATGTTATTTATTTGGAATTACAGTTTTGAAGTAGTCACCAAAATTATTTTTTGGTTTGGGGTCACCACAACATGAGGAACTGTATTGCAGGGTCACGGCATTAGAAAGGTTGAGAACCACTGACCTATGCCCATAATCCCAGCAGCACTCACACTCATAATCCCAGTGGATCATGGGTTATTCACAAACTCTAGAAGTCTACCCCATGACTGCATGAGTCTTTGGGGGGACAACTAACACAAACCATGAGTTCTCAAAAAATCACATTATAGTTCATCATTTTAGGGAGAAGTTGCTTTTTTCTAGAGATATTTAAGGCACAGAATCAAAGCAAAGGCTTAGATCCAGCTGCAAAGCCAAATATATATAAAAAGTTGTTTTCCTTTTTCTTATAAAACAAAGTGGAGTGGGGGTTATGGACTAACCTGATGATATTTCTGTCCAGGTAACTGGGAGCTGGCAAGATGCATAACTCTTCTCTCTGAAAAAAAAAAAAAAAAAAGAAATAGTAGAATGAAGGAGTCATAAAAATGGGCTTCCACTGTAGTACCAGCTTGTAAACAAATATAGGTTAGTTTCTTCAATGACAGAGAATGAATTAAGTTCAAGTGCTTACTTGCTATGGTTTCCTTAACATTGGGAATAAAGGTGGCTTTCATAAAAGGCAAAACACATGTATGATCTGAAGAGAAACCAGAGTATAAAGGTGACTTTAGTAGAGTAGGCGTGCTGGTATGTGCCTTCAGAGCATACCACCCAGCACTTGGGAGGCTGAAAACAGGAGAATCTCTATGAGTCCAGTCTGTGTACTGAGACCCTGAAGACCCTGCACTAAATACACTAAAAAAAAAAAAAAAAAGAAAAAAAAAAAAGTGACTTTAGTGAAGAAGGTATTAGTTCTAATGATTTTACTGGAATCAACTGCTTTTGTGTCAACCATCCCTGATGGTGTGACTTGGAACCATCTATTTCAGGCCCCCCAGCCTTCTTATGATGTCAGTGAGTGGTATATAGGATTGCTGTGTGTGGGCTGTTGAGATAACTCTTCAGACTAAATGCCTTCTTAGGCAAGCACAGAGATGGGTTTGATCCCTAGTACCACATGCTACTCCAGCCTCACCCCCAGGGCACACTGAACTGGTCACCAAGACCGTGGTGACACATGCTTGTAATTCCACTGATGAGGAGGCTGCAAACAGGAGGATCACTACAAGTCTAAGCTGTGTAGTGAAAACCTGTATCAAATACGTATAAATAAATAAATAAATAAATAAAACTCAAAAATAAAGATTGCCATGTGCATTCAACTAGAATATTCCTGTGGGCAGTATATGTAAAGGAACTTAGCAAGTGGTGGTAGTCTTTGTTGTACTGGCCAAGTAAGTGTCTACCAGAGAGTGGTCTTAGTTCTGGACTTGAGGGAAGCGAAGCAGAGCAGTACTTATATCATATGGTCTAGCATGAACTTTTTTATTTTAGATAATGATGACAGAGGAGCCCAAGAGACTAGGTTGAAACAACAGAACTTCAGTGATTCCCAGTTGCAGCATCATGTGATTTATAAGGGAAATCCTGTGGACATTGAAGATAAATGAACTGGGCATCTGGGTTGTATCTGTCTGAGCACAAGGAGCTGTGTTCCCATGTATGAGGGAAGCTTTTAAAGGACTGTTAAAATTGTGAATAGTGGGCTGGCCTTACACAACTCCAGACTTAAGACAGGTAAAGGATGATACCAGGTCATCCAAGACAGACAGCTGACCGTGATGTGACAAAGGGACTCTGGCTAGCTGTCCTCAGCAGGGGTCTTGCGAGTTCCTCTAGGCCAACGACCACAGAAATGGGATTGTCCTCAGCAGGACACATTTTGTGCACTCTCAGATGTTTGACAAGAGCCTAGAGGGGGACATGACCCAGCCAGCCAAACCCACTTTTCTAACCAAATCTTCAAACTCCAGTCAAGCCTTTCCTACCCCCAGCTTGTCTGTCTGTCTATAGGCTGATCTCAGCATCTTCACACTGTGCTACATCCTCAGCCTTTAAAAAAAAATTCTGTTTTTTCTTTACTTTTTTTTTTTTTTTTAAAGGCAAGAGACTTGCTAAGTCCCTAAGTTGTTCTACTTGGACTAGATTGGACTAGAACTTGGGGTCTTCCTGCCTTAGCCTCCTAGAGTGCTGGGATTAGAGGTGTGGCCACCATGGCCAGCTCTAAATCTTTTTAAGTCTTTTTTTTTTTTTGCTTTTTGTTTATTAGATGAGATTCTGGCCTGGTGATATAGCTCAGTGGTAGAGTGCTTGCCAAACACAGGGCAAAGTTTTTTTTGCAGTTGAATCTTAGCACTAACGAAAAAGAAAAAGACTTCTACAATAGAGTTATTAACAAAAATGTGGGGCATAGAGATTGTAGCATGTGGTGAAGATCTAACTTCACTCATGCCTTCCTGTCTTGGAGTGTTCAACTGTGCTCAGACTTATATGTAGACATAACAAGAAATGCCATGGCCTCTGGGAAAATATGCAGGTACACAGTCCAGTGGTGGCAACAGATTTCAAAGTTCAGAGCAACTGATGACTCAAGACATTGAAGAAATTAGCCTAGCATGGAGTTCACCACTGCAGTCAGAAATGACTCCTTTATTTTTCATTCTTCTCTCTTTAAAGCCATGTAGTAGTTTTCTAGGACATGGCTAATTTTTGATTAAACACTGCTTTCACAGCCTGGGTGCAGGTTCCCAGTAACTGCTGAACATATGTGGAGAGATCATCAAGCTCAGGTCTCCAAGGAACTGGGGATGATCTCTGTTTGCACATACTTAACCAGTTTGCTCCTTTGCTTTTATGGCCTAGAAGGTTGAGAGTGCCTAAAGGAAGGGCTCCTGGAATTTGTCAGGTTAGGGAGCCCTGTGTAAATGGAGACCTCCCGAGGAAGAAAGGAAGCCTTGCCCTGTTACCTGTGATCCTCACTGCAATCCTTCTAGAAGGTGCTGCCAGGTGGAGCAGCTTGAGACCATGACTGTCTGGGAAGCCATAAAGGTGATACACTGTTAACTTGGCTTCTGTGCTGTTTTATTTAGGGTTTGTCTGGGGTTGTAGCTTCTATCTGACTCCAAGTCAGTCAACCTGGGAAGCTTCATACAATGGGTGCTGATACTTGGGCTCCCACCTCCTGCAGCATTACCTATGACCAGTCCTAGGAATTGATATTTATAATCCCCAGTGCCCTCAAGTGAGTGATGCACAGACTGAGAATTTATAGCCTGGAGGCCTGTTTATCTTCTGTGACAGCAAAGAGTAAATCTGTTTAAAGGTCAGAGTAGATTTAAAGAAAATTAAAGTGCACATACACATGACAATGCATATCCATGAACCACCTTGAGAAATAGCAATGTTGATTCAGCTAGGTCCTCACTGGGTTGAAGTATTGCATATCAACAGGTAAAGAACAACAGAGTGGCATCCTACAAATAGATCCATGGGACTGAAAGCCCTGGAGCAGAGGTGCTGGAGGGTATGCTTAGCATTCACCAGTTGAAAAAAATTAAGATTTGGTCTCTTGGCAATACTGGCACTGTGAACTGGTGTATTGGGTGGCTTGAGGACAACTAGATGGCTGTGCAGATCTACCTGGGGTACCACCCTTTTTGCAAGCTTGCCCTGTGTTTGGAAGAGTCCAGACCCAGCCCAAGACTCTGAGTTGTCAAACAGTCCATTCTCTCTGCAGTCTCTTGACCTGGAGAGGCCCTGGTGACTCCAGGAGTAGTGGCCTATGCTTAGAGCTGCTGTCTTATTTTGCAATGGTAGGGCAACAGGAAAAGAGAAAAACCACTTGTTTCTTTGCAACCATCTTACCATAACTTCCTTCTTTCTTTTCTTCCTTTATTTTAATAATACTTATGATATTATTATTATTATTATTATTATTATTACTGTTACCATTACTCTTACAATTTTGCATTGTGGGTTGTCCCAGTATGTGAGACTTGCTTCTTTCTTTCTTTCTTTCTTTCTTTCTTTCTTTCTTTCTTTCTTTCTTTTTCTCTTTTTGAGACAGGGTCTCGATGAGCAGTTCAGGCTGGCATTGAGCTCACTTTTGTAGCCCAGGCTGGTCTCAAACTCACACCAGTCCTCCTGCCTCAGCTTCCCAAGTGCTGGGATTATAGGCATGTGCCACCATGCCTGGCAAGATTTTCTTATTTCTAATATCTGGTCAGTTTTTTATGTATTTATGTATTTTATATGTTTATGTAGGGTATACAGCGTCTCACTACATTGATTGAATTCATAGTGATTCTCCTGTTTTCAGCCTCGTAAGCACTGGGATTACAGGCACATGCCGCCATGCCCAGTCTCAATTTCCCTCTCAGCACACTCTGGGGTTGGGGCTGGCATGGCACTCTGGGGATTGAACCCTGGCTGCTGCACTCAGCCTAAGCAGCCGCTTTAGTCTGCTGAGCTATCTGGCTGGCCCTGGTCATGTTTAAATTTGTCATTTAAACTGGCACCACAGAGACTTTGAATAATTAAAGTCCACTACTGATGATAAATAGTACTCATTTTAATAGAGCCACTTTTTTCTTGTACATTTAAATATTTGATCAAAGACCAACATGTATGAATATAGGCTGAAGAGAATTGTGCCTCAGCCTTCCTGTGTGGTCACCTATCACCTGGTTCCAGCTTTGGAGCCCTGCACTGGGCCTCCCACCTCAGTGTATGAAAAGTGACATGATGGAGCAGTGGCGAAGGACAGATGATAGGGACACCAGATTGTGCTCTTCCTGGTACAGACTCCATGTTCTAAGGACCCTGCACACATGTCTACTCCTGATGTTACTTACCCCCTAGTGAATCCTCTTGAAACTCTGTTCTTCTTGGTAGCTAACATTAGTATTTGTAAGGTTTTTATAACATAATATACTCTTGTCATATGTTAGTTTGTGGGGGCTGCCACAAAACATGCCACAGACTGTGTGGTTTAAACAGCAGACCAGTTCTGAGAGCCAATGTCCAAGATGAGGATTCCAGCACACTGGGTTTCTCCTGTTCCCTCCTTGCGGCTCACAGGTGGCATCTTCCTGTGGGTGCATGTACTGAGTTTTTTGTGAGGGGTACCTCTTGCATCACCCTTCTTTGGCAACAGCCTCATGGTGTGGGGCCTCCTACTCATGATCTCACTTAGTCTTAATTATCTACCAGCACAGTTACATTGAGGGTTACAGCTTTGATAATATGAACTTAAGGGGACACAATTAAGTCTGTGACAGTCATTTTTATAATGGTGATAACAGATCCCCTTTGTATTGATTGTTGTATGATTTATTTCTGTATATAGATAGCTTTTCAAAGTCATAGTTATTTTTATCTTAAATAATTATCTTTTATTTACTTATTTATTTTTATTTTTTGTCTTTTTGAGACAGGGTCTCACTATGCAGTTCAGGCTGGCCCTGAGCTCACTTTTGTAGCTCAGGCTGATCTCAAATGCACACTGATCCTCCTGCCTCAGCATCCCAAGTGCTGGGATTACAGGCATGCACCACCACACCCAGCCTTAAATAATTATCTTTTAAAGAAATTTAAATGGTAAAACATTTTTAATATTTACTTACTGACTATGGTGCTCATCATTTTTTAGTGCTGACCCAAGTTTGCATCTGATATTTTCTCATCCTTCAACATGAAGAATTTCCTCTAATATTTCTAGTTCATTTCTGCTGACAATGGATTATTTCAGCTCCTCTTGTGTGGCTAAGTGTGATGTGTCCCTATGTGTCTTAGTTTCCTCTTCTTTTAAATGTATCAGTCAGGTTGAAGTAGCTTCATTTTAATTGAATGATATCATCAAATACAGTCATGTTCTGAGATGTTGATTTTAAGGCTTCAACATATTAACATTGGCAAGTGTTCTAGCTGTTTATACTGCTAACACAAGATGCCCAACTCCAAGCACTTTATAAAGAAAAGCAGTGAGTATATTTCTCACAGTTCTGGAGGCTGAGATGTCTAAGCTCAAGAAACCAGCAAACTTGGTATCTTCTGAGGGTTGTTTTTGCTTCTAATTCAACCTCATTGGGGTTTAAGTGCCAGCATAGGAATATTAATCAGGATGCTTTAGAATACAGTAGAACCCCAGCTAAGAATGGTCTGAGCAGTAAAGACCTTAAGTTATTTTATGCAGAGTGCTCTTGGGTTGGGCAGATCGAGGGCTGGCCCTGTGTCCTCAAGACCTAGATTATTCTCTGCCCCCTTCTCCACAGCTTTTTATCCTTCATGGCAGACTTCCACCTGGGGACAGGAAATGGCTTCTTTAGCTACACACACTGCCTGCCAACTTATCCAAAGCCAGAGAGAGAGACAGAAGTGGGGGAGGGGAGCGGCTGGAAGAGGAGGGGAGGAGAAGAGAGGAGAGAGGCTGTAGACAGTGGGACACAGAGTTAGCAATAATGAGTTGGTTCTCTTGAAGTATCTAAAGCAATGTATGGTGGTGCATCCTTGTAATCTCAGCTCTAGAGAGGCTGATGCAGAAAAACTGCTGAGTTTGAGGCCAGCCAGAACTACATAGTGAGTTCCAGGCTACTATATAGTGAGACTTGGTCTTAAAAAAACAGAATAAAGGGGCCCAGCAGGATGGCTCAGTGGTCTAAAGCCCCTGCAGGCGGCTGCAGGGATCGCAGTTTGATCCCAGGCACCACATGCTGCACCAGCCCAGCCCTCAGGGCAGGCTGAGCCGGCCATACAAATAGATAAACAAACAAACAAAAGTTCTGAAACAAGAAAAAATAAATAATTTTTTTTAAAAAAAAGGGCAAAAAAAAAAGAAAAACAGAATAAAATAAAAGCTTTAATCCTGTAGTAGCTCTGGCTTTTTATTCTTTCCTGAAGCCTCCCTAGTTCTTGCTGTTTAGAACTGAGGCACAGCTTCAGAAGAGCCAGCAGATGGAGAGTGGGCATCAAGGGAACCAGCTGTGCTTCGAGGAAGAAGCTGAGGATGAGCGTTCTTGGAGAGACAGGCAGACTCCACATTAGCTTCACACTCCCAAGCTGGATCCTCTGTAATAAAGGCCCCCATAGTTATAACAGTCTCAGATTTTATTGGAACTAAAGTTAATCACCAATTATGGCAATGGGAAGGGGAAAATCCCAGTAATTTGGAAGGTGTTGAAAATTGTATAAACTTAATTACTGCTTGTAGTGACTTACTATGTTCAAGATCATGGGTTTATAAAAATAATTGTATTTTGGATGATGTGTCCTACATTAAAACTGAGATGATGTCTGTAAAATAGTTTTCTTCTGAAAACCTTTCACACCCCCAAAATTGTGACATTTATCAAGTGCTTATGGTGGTCCAGGAATTGTGCTAAGTGTTTTATGCACATTGTTTAATTTCATCTTTACTATCTGTGTTTGAGGACATTGTTTTTTTTATAGTGAAATGAAATTTTGTTATTCTGTTGTTACATAGGGTATAATATTTTCACATAGCTTTTTAGTGAAAAAAGGCACTGCCATTAGTCCTCTTTTACAGGTAAGGATTGGAGTTTAGGATTGAACCGGCTGCAAATGCCTGCCTGCTTTGGACTCCCGCCTTGGCAGCTGAGCTGCTCCCACACTTGTCTACCCTCAGTAACCTGCTATGAACTCTCATTTCCTACAAACTCTGGTTCTACTGTTTAGTTTGTCTCCTTGTGTCATTTTCACAGTTAATTGTTTCTGATGGCAGAAGGATGAACTGTAGGGCTGGGTAGAGCTGGTCACCTTGATGATTCATAGAATATAAGCTGTGTAACCTCTTGTCTATAAACACCAAAAACCCAACAGCTTTTTGCAAATCTGATAGGTATCAAAGAGGTCATTTTGAACTGAGGCTGCCCTTAAAGTATTTTGGCGACGATCATTTTTTATGAATGTCTAAAAATTTTGATTAAAATAGTAGATTAAACATAAGAAATTCACTGAAACAAAAATTCCAAGTTCCTGGCTTATTTACTATTGGATCTAGTACTCCTGTACCAAGGGAGCCCTTCCCCCCTACTTGCGGCTCATTGCACTTCTTGCCTGTTTTACTGACACCCCTAGATTTTTCTAGTGCTAAACAAACAAAAATAACTTATTGTAAAACAAAATAAAAATTTCAGAATTCACACAGAAATGCACAGCTTATAGAGTAATTATAAGGTAAATACCTGCACCCCCCAGGTTATCAATTAGATCTTTACGAAAGTCCCCGAAACCCCTTAACTTGTCCCACACTTCTCTCTGCTCCCTAAAAAATACTGAATGATATGTTGACTTTTGCGGTAATCACTTACTTGTTTCTGTTTATGGCTTCATCACCCAAGTGTGCAATCTAGGCCACTGTAGTTTAGTTTGGTTCATTAAAAAAACACATAAAAAAGCCCCATGGCTTTTACATCTCTTACTCCATGGATTCTGTACTATCCTTTTTTTCTATTAAGGTTATTTGTACCATGGCTGGCATTTTGAACCTATAGTTTCACTCAGTCTTGATTACAAAATACACATTCACAATGCTGTTCCTCCCATTCCAGTGCCGTTCTTTCTTGCATCTGGGTCTAGAGGTTCATATGAACCTGGATTTGATCTCTGTGGTGAGATGACGGGGTAATATATTTATATTCTTCATTGGAAATTTTTTTTTTCCACTCTTTTTGGATGTAAGCAGCTTTGAGCCTTAAAGTCTATATCTATCAATTCATTGGGGGTTGCAGAAGGGTCATATTTTAATTTTGTCATTTTAATTTTATTGATTAGCTGGAATAACTTCATAAGATTAGACTCTCCTTTAATCTGTTATTTGATATTGTGGTGGTAGAATTCATATATCTGGTGGTTTTCTTTTTTTTAAATGTATTTAGTAAAAGATCTATGTGTCTTACTACACAGATCAGACTTATAGTGATCCTCTTCTTTCAGCCTCCTAAGCGCTGGGATTCCAGATGTGCACCAACACTCCTAGCCGGGAGCAAGCCAGCAAGGCACACCAGGGATCAAACCCCTCTTGCAGTTTTCAACGCATGGGCAGATCATGTTGTTCTTGTATACTAAAGAACTTTCCCTTTAATACCCATTTAGTCAGATTTCTGTGAGTGGCTATGAACAGCTGTTTGTCAGCCATTACACACCCGTGTTACTATACATTTCGGTTAAAACTCTAATGGATCTATTCAGAAGGGCTCATGGAAATGATGTCCTTTCATTTCTTGATAATCCTTTGTGAACTTTATAATTAAGGTCAGTTTTGGTTTATATACAATCCATGGCTCTCTGGACAAGGTGACACATGCCTGTAATTCTTGCATGCCAGAGGGCCTAAGGTAGAAAGATCACAAATTTAAGCTCATCCTCAGCAATTTGATGAGACCTTGTTTTAAAATTTAAAAATTTGTGAAGGGCTGGGGATGTAGCTCAGCAAAGATAACAGGTTAATCCCCAAGAACACAGGGAAAAAAAAAATTCTTGGTTCACATTATTTTTCTTTGAGAACTTTAAATAAAGCCACTTCATTTTCTTTGACATAAAGTATTGTCAAAAAGTCTAATGATGATCTCATATTCTCTCCCTCGGTGTGATCTGCTCCCCCCACCCCCCGCACTTTTGAGAACACTGTCTTTTCATTTCATTCAGTCTACTATGTGCCTAGCATTCCAGTACTGTACTGGGATTAGGAGCCATTATGGTACTGAATCAACTTTATGATATGGTCATTCCTGGTGCCAAGTAATCTCTTCCTCCTGTTAACCTAGAATAAGCCACATACTCTTAATGAGCTTTGCTTTTTTCTAGTCATATAAATTCAGCCAAATCTTGTCAAGTATAAATAAGTGTGTGCTTGTTTATGAAATGATGTGGAAGGATGTGGGCTTTTTACTTTTCCTTGTTAGCTTGTTGAGAATTTCCCTGTCCCTTTTAACTCTTTCCTTCCCAAGTGAGGCTATTGCTGAGCTGCTGCACCTGCTTTCTGCTTCAGGGTCATCCTGTGGTTGCACACCTTGAGGCTGTCAGACTGTTCTCCTGTGGCATTTGTGGAACTAGAGCACAGAACTAGAGCAGCTGACTCCAGAGCAGAGCCTCTCTGTCCTGTGACCTCTCATTTCATGAGTCTCATAGCCCAGATTTTGCCTTCCTTAAGACCTCTCTTCTCTGACCATTGTGGTGTCTCTGGGTGCTGGGGCTGCTCCCTTCCCATTTCTTACTCCTGCTCTCTCTTGACTGATACTTTCCAGAATTACTTGGCATTAGAACTTAGGGTAGGCATTATAAAATGGGAATCCTCAGTCTAAATATAATGATTTTTGTTCCATGTACTGTTTAGTTTTAAAAACTTAAATGTGGGTAACCAGTATGATATATGTGCTAGCTTGGTCAAAAGTTCTGCTGATGCCTGTTATGTTGTCCTGCTTGCTTACACATTTGATTTATCTTCTTCAATTCTTTAGATAATTGAGTTGGCGGCCTCTAAATATTGACTTCTCATGCTTCTCAAAGAATTTGCCAGGCAGGTATACTGCACTGCTTACAATCCCAGGAAATAAGATAAGACAAGACAAGATGAGACGAGAGGAGATGAGATGAGATGAGATGAGATGAGATGAGATGAGATGAGATGAGATGAGATGAGATAAGATAAAATAGAAAAAATAAAATAAAATAAAATAGAAAAAATAAAATAAAATAAAATAGAAAAGAATAAAAAGCTGCATGCATACCTTGCACTTGTTTAGCAAGCATCCTCTCCCTGTCAGTCCCTGATAGGGTTGGCCTACAGGGCTTCCGACCTTTTTCTTTCTTCCTCTTGAGTATATCAGTCACATGTCTTAATGGAAAATGAAGGGCAATATTATGATAGATACATTGCTTTAACACACATTCACTGTACCAAGGCAAGGATGAGAAGAAAGAATGATGGAATAGTGGCTTTCCCTTGGTGAATGTGAATATTGAAGTAGCCTCTTATTTGAGAAATGAAGAAAAGCAACCCCCATAAACTTGTTCACCAAGGGAGATCTTTCTTGTAATAGGTAGCCAGTGATATGGAAAACCCATCTGTAGCTTGAGAGCTCCCTCTGATCCCCATTTATTTTTTGGTCTTTTTTGGAGACCTAAGTGGTGCTCCTCAGGCTGGGCCCAGAAAAGGCGTTTTATGAGCATGACCTACTCTTGCAATTTTTCCCCAGATCCAAGTTAAGTGTCCCTTAAGCAGTCCTAGGAGTGATTATTACTGATAATGTTATGGACCAGCATAAAAATGTAATCCCTTCTAATGGGCTTTAATTAATTCAGCAGAAATCATACTGAAGACTTTTTCCTTTTCTCAGTTGCTTGAGTTTGCCTGTGTATGCGCTTAGTGTGGCTGTAAAGTCTCAGTACTTATCCAGTACCTTGCTATGTGCCAGGCATTGTAGTAGCTTCTCTGCGTACGCTGCCATATTCATCAGGTGTTGTCTGAAATAGGTTCTGTTAAGAACCTATCATTATCGTCATTTTACAGAAGTTGGATTTCCGACTTCATTTATGGGCAGGTGCTTGCTATTGGTTAGTAACACAGCTGGGCTTCAGGACCACAGGATGGACCCAGCTACTCCTTGAGGTTTGGATCCTCAAGAGACCTGCTGTGAAGCTTCACAGCATCCCTGATTTAGACCCTGCATCAATGAATAGGCAGGAAAGGGATGGGAGAAAGTCCCATACCTGAGTTTCTCCTAGTTGTAAGCCATGTGTCTTGCAGATAACAAGTCAGTGGTATTAGCAGTGCTTCTTTGTTAATGTCTCAACAAAAGCTCTGGGGAAGGGAGACTAATGTGTCAGTGTCAGGTCTTGGTAGCCTTTCTTTTTTTTTTTTTTCAGAACCAGGGATTGAACTCAGGTTCTTGTGCTGGCCAGACAAGCGCTTATTCTACTGAGCTATCTCCCCAGACATTTGTAACCATTTTAAGCTGGTATAGAAAGAAGTTAAAAACTTCTCAATATAAGGTCGAAATGTCTTACAATCCATGCTGCCTCAGCATATATTTTTAAATTTAATTGGTTACTGTATAAAGGAAAAAACCTGAGATGGGCATGCAGGAGATGATGCAACTGACCACATTTAAGAGAGGTTTGGAGGAAGTCATCTTAATCCTTCACAGCTCTGAAATTCTGTATTCTGCTCATTATCATCTGCATTTTCTTTTGTGATTTTAAGCATGGAAAACAGGGAGGCTTGGGGGACACCCACTCGGGACCCCCCTCCTGTCTCTCTCCCAGACAGGAGCTTTCTTTCTCTCAATAAATATGTTCTGCTTATAAGAAAGAAAGAAAGAAAGAAAGAAAGAAAGAAAGAAAGAAAGAAAGAAAGAAAGAAAGAAAGAAAGAAAGAAAGAAAGAAAGAAAACAGGGAAGCTGAAGTCACTGGTAAAAGCAAAGGAGGCAAGTGTGCTGGTCCTCAGGGCAGGGAGGCTGCCCTGCCCAAGGGCTGCAGGGTGGGAGGGAGAACTCCAGCCTGAGCCTTCCTGGGAGCTCAGGGTAAGTCAATTTATTTTTAGACTATTTGCATTCCCCTTCACCTTTCATTGCTAAGTGACAGTTAACTATATGTGACTATGATGAAATCTTACTAAATGATGTCTTACACCAGAGCAGTGGTTCTCAACTTTTCTAATGCCATGACCCCACAATACAGTTCCTCATGTTGTGGTGACCCCAAACCAAAAAATAATTTTGGTGGCTACTTCAAAACTGTAATTCCAAATAAATGACATTTTCCAATGGCTTTAGGTGACCTTTGTGTTTTGGTCATTCGACCCCCGCTGGGGTCGTGACCCACAGGTTGAGAACCACTGCACCAGAGGGACCATCTGTGACAATATCAAGCTGACACAAATGGCCCCAAGTGAGTTCTGCTGTAAAATTTCAGTGTTGTTTTTAAAAATGAAAAGTAGCTGTAGTGTAGCTCAATGGCATAGTGCTTGCCTTTCTTACATGAGACCCTGGGTTCAGTTTGCAGCAATGAAAAAAAAAAAAACCTTGTTATGACTTACATGTGTACCACTTGCTTACACATGTGAGCACACACACATATGTGCACACACACACACACACACACGCACAAACGCACACACACACGATGGAACAGCATGTATGCTGTGCAACTTTAGAACAGGGCTTCTTTTTGACCTGATGTGGAAAGATCTCCAAGACAGATTAAGTTCAAAAGCCAAATAATGATCTCATTATCTTAAAAAAGGCCTGTGATGTTTATGAGTGCATAAGCATTAGAAGAATGAGCAATATGCTCTTTAATAGTGGAACTACATAATGGAAGAGAGAGAAGTTTATATGCTAATTTTGTACTGTCTGTAGCATTTACATTTTCATAATAAATGTATATTTGCCACAGGAGGGAGTTTTAGATTGCACTGAGGACTTGAGGCATTCTAATAATCCTTGGAAAAATCTGTATAAAAGTAGTGCCCTGAGAAAAGCAAGGCATATGTAAACACTTCCAGCTTTCAGCATTAAATAACTCCATCTCCCTGGCCTTTAATACTCTCTTTTTCAAAATAGCTGGCCAGCACTTGCATTCCTCTAACTTAGACTACTCAGTGGCTACCCATGTCTGTTTTTAAAAAGTCCCGGGGAGCCATGCACACTGCGGGCAGAGTGTAGGCCTGGCGTGTGAGTTGGTTATACCCTTGTGTTGGGCAGGCTTTGGATAGCCCAGCTATTTACTGGCACAGTACTGGGTGAACTGCACTTTTGAGGGCTATATTTGAGTCTTTAAGCGTCAGTTTTCTTTCTTGTAAGCCAACTGGTGAGAATCGAATAGAATAGTGAGTTTGAAGCTCCTTTTGGGGCAGAAAGGATAGTACCTGCTCACTTGTCCACCCTTCTCTCCTGGGTAAGGTAGGTCCAATCCAAGCCTCCTTCTTCCTGTTTCCCCGATGCTGTCCCTATGCCTGTGCTATCCCAGCGGGACATAACCTGCTTTTCTCTGCCTTTGCCCCAGCTGGTGTGCATCTTGCCTCTCTTTGCTAGATAACATCAGCCTGTCCATGCTCCGGTAGTTCAGATGCTGTTGCCTCCTGAACCTTTGCTCAGAGCAGAAGTCACTTCCGAGCAGAAGTCACTTCCTTTCTAGATGTTCAATAATTCCTTCCAGCTCCTTGTCTTCACACCTGTAGTATTTCACCTTAGTTTGCAGCTATCCATATTTTCCTCAAATAGTTCCCTATGGGTGGTAACTTTTTCTCTAGCACTATTAATGGGATGCTATAGATTAGTTCCCAGAACTTTTCATGTTATAACCAAAGGCTGTATCCTTTGACAGACATTTTTCACTGCTAACCTGTTCCTCATAACCACTGTTCTACTTACTACTTCTGTGATGTAAATAAGGTTTATTTATCTTAGAATTCATCTTGATACTCATGTTCTCAGTAAGTATATGTTAATGAGTGACCTTATTTCTATGACTTGCCTAAAATTATTACTTTCATTTAAGGGATTATTTTACTTTGACGATAATAGTGAGTCCTTTGTGTCTGCTTAGGCAGATGCAGGGACCAGGGTTCGATCCCTTGTGTGCCGTGCCAGCCCTGCCCCATGGTGCGCTGAGATGACGACTGAGACTGGGCGTGGTGGCACGCACCTGTAATCCCAATGCTTGGGAGGCTGAAGACAGGAGAATCACTACAAGTCTGATCTGTGTAGTGAGATCCTACAGACTGTGTACTAAAATACAAAAAAACTAAAAGTGAAACTTTTCCCTAAAATCTGCTCTGATTATCAGGTTACATCATTTCACTCTTCTTATAGGGATTAAATTTGACCATATAGAATTGCTAACCCTAAAGAAATTTTAGGAAATGAGATAGGCATCTATCTAGGATGATTCAGATGTCACCGCCCTGTTTTGGTGAGATGAAATCTCATCCTGACCACTTAAAAAAGTAAACATATGACACCTACTAGTAAGACAACTCCCAGCAAAAGTAAATTTAGAAAGAGTAGAACATGGTAAGGTTATAGATGTCCTAACATCTTTATCCAATTTTTATACACTGTTCAATGTTCCTTGCCATCATTTCTTGCATGTGTTTTCTGTTTTATAGACATTTGACTTTATTTCTTTTAAAAATTTTATTTATTTTGTACAAGGTCTCACTACACATCTCAGACTCACAGTGATTCTCCTGTCTCAGCCTCCTCAGCACTGGAATTACAAGTGTGTGCCACCATGCCAGGTTTCAGTGACAGGCACAGCATGCCTGGGGTTCTGAGACCTGCATGGTATGAGGTACCAGGGATCAAACCCAGGTTCTTGTGCTTGCCAGGCAGATTTGGACCACTCAGCTAATTCCCCAGCCCTTGACTTTCTTCCTTTCTTTTTCTTTTCTTGTCTAAACAATATTAGCACAAACTTTTATTCTCGGTGAACTATCCTCACTCTCTTGTGTACACACACACACACACACACACACACATATATATTTTTAAGTTTCCAGTTCTAGGAGAAAATATCATATCATGTCTTATAAGTAAGTTGTAAGTCAAAGATAATAGTATTAATAATAAAACAAAAAATTATAATAAACAATATTCAGAAAATTAAATATTAGTTAATTAAAAATAAAGTTAAATATTTTAAAATAATATTCCAAAATTCAAATCAAATCATGAATCCAACTCAGAGGCCAGAATGTTGTGTATCATTTGTATGAATCTGTAATAAATTCAGAGTACTTGCATAGTATATAGGTATACAAAAATATCAACTAAAAAAAAGTTTCCATAGTAGTAAATAATTACTAAGAATAAAACATAACATAGATACTTCAATGGCAAATATATGACCAGAACTTCTAACAGTTTGGGGATAGGATATTGCACAAAGTTCTAGTATGTCATGTAACATGGATAGTGTCCAAGGTGCTTACTGGTGACCAGGTGTCACTTTTGGGACTGAGCTACTGCTATTTCCTTGATATCCACCCTGTAGACCCAGACAGAATCATGACCCATAGAGTGCAGCAGAAGTCCATTTGTACAATATGCTAATGGAGATATTTTGTTGCTGTATGCAAAAAAATAGTTGAAAGACTGCTGCTATATACCCATTTTTCTCTGGTGTTTGTTTGCCCTATTTGGTGGGTTCTTTCATTCTCCTTCATGGAATTGTGGCCATTTTGATCCCTCGCTAGAATGTCTTTTAGTAAACTGTGTAGGATTGGCTTTGCCATCATGAAATTCTTTGGTTGTCCTTTGTCCTGGAGGTATTTCACTTCTCCATTGTAGTTGAAAGAGAATTTTGCAGGGATATCAATCTGGGTTGGAATTTGTTTCCTTGCAAGACTTTAAGTACATTGTTCCATGCTTTTCTTGACTTGATGATTTGTAAAGAGAAATTTGCCATTATTCAGATGCGTTTTCTTTTGAACATGACCTGTTTCTTTTCTCTAGCAGCTTTTAGTACGCTGTTCCTGTGCTGAATTTCTGGAATCTTGATTATTGTATGTCTGGGTGTGGTTTTAATTGGGTTGATGTTGTTTGCAGTTCTATATGCTTTGGTTAACTGAACATCAAATTGTTTCCCCATATTTGGGAAGTTTTCTGCTATTCTGTCCATATTCTTTTTATGTCGTTTGTGGTGACTCCTTCTTTCTCATTGATGCCTATTAATCTAACGTTGTTCATCTTTGCATCGTCTTGCAGATGTTGAATTATTTTTTTTTCCTGTACCCTAATTGTTTTTAAAGGATCTTTTGTTACCATTTCACTAACTGCAATGGCATCTTTAAGGCCTGAAAGTCTATTTTCACTTTCATTGAAACTTTTGCCAGCTTGTGATTGGTGATTGAGGTTTTAAGTTCCTGGATAGCACTTTCAATGTGCTTCATGCATTCTACTACTTTCCTATATTGTTGATTCAAGGATTCCATATTTTTCTATTCTCCTCTATTTTTTTATCAGTGTCTTCTTTAGAAGCACTTAGTATTTCTTGCATTGTAATTATTTCTTTTTTTACTTCAGAAATTATTTCTGATCTGATTTCCTCTATACCTTTCTGCAGTTGTTTCTTTACTTCAGATGATATTATTTCAGAGATTTCAGGTGTGTGATTACCAATTTCTTCTATGCTATTGTCTCCTTCACTTTTTCTGGGTGAGCTTGGGGCCTGAGAGCACATTTTGCTCCTTCTCTTTGTCATTTTATATAGCCCTGCCTTTTGACCTTTCGTGTAGAACTTTGGTAGAGTTCTTACCTTAGCACCAGATCTGGATCTACCACGTTCAAACTTGTCTAGCTGGGTGTTGCTTGGATCTGGCTACTGAACTCCACTTCTTGCTGCGGCCCTTGGAGGTGAACCACTGTGCCACTGTGCTAAGATGTTCTGCTTCTGGATCAGCTGGGTGGTATTTTCCCAAGCCTCTCTGCAGTGAGTTCTGCCACAGTTTTCCACACTGGGCCTGTCTGATGTTGAATGTTTCACTCACAAGCCGGACCTTGTTGCTGGGTTGAATGAGTTTCCGGCAGGCCCTGGGTGGTCTCACTCACACGCTGGGCCTGGCTGCTGGGTTGAATCTTGACTTTATTCCTAAATAAAATTGGATGTTGCCTTTCTTGAGAAAGAGGTGAAGAAAATAAAACAGATATGGCCTGAAGGAATATCGAATCATGTATTTTTATTTTTTATTTTACTATTTTACACATCTTCTATTTTTAAAGCCATGATCTTGTTCTGATACTGCTGAAATGTACTGGAGCACACATACTAACAAACAGTATGTTTGAATTTGGAGTTTGTGGAACAATTAATGAGAGTAAGATCCTGAGGGCTTTAAATATTTTTTCTTTAATTAATTACACAATTTTAAGAGTTCAGACCAAGTTTGCTCAAGCAATAGATCTTTTATGTGAAAAGGAGTGTCAAGAACAGCTGGACTGCAGCCTTTCCTTATCAACAGGCTTATGTAAGTGGCCCCTAGTTGTTTGCTAACAAAGCTCAGGTGTTTAGCACTAATAGGATGGAAAGCTCACTCTCCAGCCCCCTTTTCCAGAAGAAACCCCTCTGGAGCCCATGGCAATGAGGTGTGTTTACCATATGGAAAGAATTAGGCTAAATACCAGCTCTTTTTGAGGTCTGTGGATATAGGATCCAAAGAGAAAGAGGAGGGAATTTACAATTAAACTGCACAGAATTTTAATAACCACTAAATACTCATTCTTGGAACTAATCTTACTTTGCCCCTAGGCTAAGTTGACTAGATTTATGCTGTGGGTTTTTTTTTTTTTTTTTTTTTTTTTTTTTTTTTTTTTTTTTTTTTTTTTTTTTTTTTTTTTTTTTTTTTTTTTTTTTTTTTTTTTTTTTTTTTTTTTTTTTTTTTTTTTTTTTTTTTTTTTTTTTTTTTTTTTTTTTTTTTTACTGTGGGAGCCATGTGTGTTCTCACATGATTTTGTAGCTTTTCTTTCTGTAACTTATTATTATTTTGTTATTTCTTTCATCTTCCAGTCATTAATATAAGTGTTAGTTGAAAGTAAATTATTCTTTTGAACCAGCTTACTTGTCAGCAACAAATATATCGTGTAATGACCCTTACCTTACTATAGGTATGATCTGTAATTTCTTGGTTTTACTTTTCTTATTGTTGCCCAGTGGTAGTGCCTGTGACTTGTTGCTTCCTATGGTTTCATAAATGAAACACCTACAAAAATGTGATGTTTTAAAAATGATTTAACAAGAGGCTAAATCATTCAGTTTTAGAGCAGCTTTATTGGGTCCCCTACAGACCCATGCAGACCCTATTAGGCAGTAAATTGGCTCCGAGTTTAAGAAAGTACTTGCACCGAACTGGAACCCTCTTAAACTAGTAGGGGATTCAGAAGAAATCTGAAGTAGAAATCTGTGAAATGCCTTCAGTTCGTTGGACAGGGACCACAGTAACTGGACTGAGTATTCTTCCAGGGTCAGGGTCAGCTGACACTGAATTCTATATGATAGATGTTTATTGTTGCCAGTTTTGTCCCAAATTCCTGTGATTAACTCTTGGCTGCCTCAATTCTCATTTACCACTGGTGACACTTTACAGCTATCCTTGCCTTTGGGCAAGTTAGGAATGTCGAAGAGGGAAGACAAGTCCTGATATAGAGATAAATTGTAGTCTCTCTAGTCCTGGAAGTATCCCTTAAAATGCAAGGCTGAGATCAGAATTGAGATTATCAACTGATATGACTTCTATACTCTTTCTTGAAAGTTAAAAAAAAATTGGAAGATTATCCAAAACCAGTGTGAAGTCAGTGCAAGGCATTATGTTACAAACTATTTCATTTACTTTTTTCAATTCTCTTTCAATAAATTATTGATTACCAAATGTCTTATACAGAATGTAGAGAATTGAAAAACTCTTGCCCTCGTGGTATCATTAATCTAGCTTAAAATGGAAATATTGAGAATCTCATGTAAAATACATAAGGAAATCTATTTATTAACTATTGTTATGCAATAAACAGCTAACAAAACTTACCTAAAATTAATAACAAATATTGTACTTAGTTAAGACTTTGGGGGCAGCTCAACTAGATGTTTCAGATGTGAGGTCTTTCATGAGGTTGAAACTTGACAGTTGGTAATCCCAGCACTCGGGAAGCTGAGGCAGGAGGATTGGTGCGAGTTTGAGACCAGCCTGGGCTACAAAAGTGAGCTCAAGGCTAGCCTCAACTGCATAGCGAGACCCTGTCTCAAAAAGATAAAAAAGACAAAAAAAAAAAAAAAAAAAAAAAAAAAAAAAAAAAAAAAAAAAAAAAAAAAAAAAAAAAAAAAAAAAAAAAAAAAAAAAAAAAAAAAAAAAAAAAAAAAAAAAAAAAAAACTTGACAGTTGGCCAGGTCCACAAACTTCTGAAGATTTTTCTGGAACTGCAAAACATGATTCCACATTAGTTCACTAGTTCACTGACATTGGCACCAGGCTTAGGCAGAAGACCTCAGTCTGTGTGTGTAGACTGCTCCATAGATTTGCTATGATATGTGGTTGGCCATCCCCAGAGTGAGTAACACAAAAGAGCGCAAAGTTGGGGACTCAAATGGCTTTCAAGATCAAGCATTGGAAGTCGTACAGAATCTCTTCTACAATGCCCTATTGTTTAAACAGGTCATGAGGGATGGGATTCCTCTCTGAATAAATGCCAGAAGGTGAGAATCACTGGGACATCTTGGAGACTGGCTATCTCAAGTATTTCAAGGGCAAAGATCTGGACAGTTTGTATTGGGGAAAGAAAAAAAAAAAAAAAAAAAAACAGAACAGTGTTGGATGCTGTCAAGAAAGGAAGTAAGTAGAGTATAAAGTTGATATATCTGAGTAGCTGAGATGGAGGAGCAGATGCTGGGTAGGAAAGGGCAGCAGGAACAAAGGAGGGCAGACAGCAATGGGTGTCATTGTGTTTAGGGGCCATTAATGAGAGGACTTGGCTTGAATAAAAGCTAGCCAGTTAGAATGAAGCCAGGACCTATGATGTCTTATGATCTTGCTAGAGAGTTTGGTCTTTAGGTAGCCATTTGTCAGTAATGATCCATCAAAGGTTTTAACCTGGCGGATGACCTAATTGTTGGATTATTGTCATAATGTGTGCATAATCATTGCATACATTAGCTTTAGTTTCTATGTGGGCCTTAGGCTTTTGGTGCCCTTCCTTCCCTTTTGTGCTCAGTATTATCTAGGTAGTCATCTTCCTAATTTCTGTAACACTTGAGCTCCTGTTCAGTACTGCTTTGTACTTTTTAACTTCTCCTGTATTTGTCTTGTTATTGAAAGTAGATTATAAAGGCCATAGGGCCATATTTTTATCTACATCTATTTCCTCTGCTCTGCTTAATGCACACCATGCCCAATAAATGCTTGTTAGCTAGATAGAGAATAACAGCCAACTGCTATATATGTGTGTACTCACTATTTTCTAGCCTGTGGTGTATAATTCATAAAATTTTTTTGAAAAGGAGAGCAACAACAAATTCGATTTATATAATTGGGGAAAAGTATCTAGAGTCAGTTCTGTGTGCTTGCTATTTGAAAAAAAAATTATAGAAAACTTGGAATAATAATTTTTATCTGTGAAAAGCCCATGGATTTTTTAAGGTTCAAAGAGACTGTTTTGCCTGTTAGGATTCTGGCATAGTAACTAGCCACAGGGGGAAGTAAGGCCAGTTTTGCCTGTGCATAGTGAAGGGCAGGCACCTTCATGTACACGTAGGACATTTATGGAATAAAACTCGTGTTTAGAATTTGAGACAAGATTGTGTCCCCCTTCTTGCTCTTAACTTTGAATGAAATTATTATTTTCCATATATTTTTATTAATGACATAACTATTTCACATAAGAGATAGTTTCAAAACAGTTGGACATTTCTACCAAAGAAATTTTGCTTTCTTCCCTTGAAAATCTTCCTCAATGTAAAACAGAATCTGGGAATGTAGATAATATCCTCATAAATTTTGGGGATATCTGTAACCTTGAACTATACAGACAGCAGATGAAGGATGACAAATGGGTTTGCAGAGGAAAAGGCAGGTCTGGAATTAAATGCCTGGGGGTGAAGTAGAGACTGGGACAGTAGATTTGCTCACAGAATCCCACAGACTCACAATGAATCCCCAAGTTCCCTGGGAGGCAGGTGAGGGTTTTACCTTGGGAGCAAGGAACAAAGATCTTCCACAAGTGACTTTCCAGGCTGGCTCAGGACTGAAGTGGCCATGGCACCTGTAGCCTTAGGAAAGCAGTTTGTCCAGAATGGTACTGAGTAAAGAGTTCCAGGCAGAATGTCTCTAGAGGGAAAAAGCAAACAGATTTAAAAAGAACAAGGAGAAGGAGAAGGACAAAGGAATAACCAGAAATCCTGGGGTTCCAATCTGTCTTTACCATCAATGAATCACAAATACTGCAAAACTGAATATATGTGTTTTTATATTTGTTTTTTTTATTAGAAGAGCTGTTGGGTTGTATAATGGTTCAGATCTGCTCAAATTCTGGTATTTTGTGATTTTGTTCAGTTAAAGGCAATCAAACCCTAGCAGATCTACTTCTAAGGAGAATCGCTATCCATAAGACCTCAAACTGGAAACAGCCACATATCTGCCAGTTAGTGAATAGTTTACAAACCATGCCATATTTATACAAGAGAATGCTATTCAGACATAAAAAAACAAAAATGCTTTATTACAAAAACAATATATTAAGTGAAAAATAAGATGCAAAGCACTGCGTATTTTATGACAAGTGGATAGTATATACAGGCAGAAAATCAGTTATTTGCTGTCTAAGGTTAAAGTGGGGTGGCAAATGGGCACTTTGGGGATAAAAAATGTTGAATTTTTTTTTTTCTGAAAGTGTATCTTTTTCTCGGATTTATTTCACTTAGCATGGTATCCTTTAGGTAAGCTGTTGTCACAAATGGCAGAATTTCCATGATTTTTTATTTTTACAGGCAAAAATGCTATACATTGTGTACAATGTGATGTTTATATATGAATATATATTATTATATATATGAATGGCTAAATCAGTATATATATATGAACATATGAGTTATACATATTATACATATAAATATATAATTATATGAATTACTTTATATCCTTATCTTTTTTGCATATATGCAAAACACTTAAAATCTACTCTTGCCAAGTTTCAATTATTCAATATATCACTATTGTTATCACCATGATATTACAAGCAATGATCAGCAAATATGGTGAATGTTTAAATTTTGAAAACTTTATTACAAGCCGGGCGTGGTGGCGCATGCCTGTAATCCCAGCACTCGGGAGGCTGAGGCAAGAGGATCGGTGCAAGTTTGAGACCAGCCTGGGCTACGAAAGTGAGCTCAAGGCCAGACTGAACTGCATAGCGAGACCCTGTCTCAAAAAGACAAAAAAAAAAAAAAAAAAAAAAAAACCTTTATTACAGAAAAACACACTGTTCAAAGCGATGGAATAAATGTATTTAGAGAAGGGGGGTATTTCCAGGAAGAATAAGGGTGCTCAGAACAAAGCAGATATTTTGAGGGTGATTAATGGCCATGTTTTTCATTATAACAATGTAAAAAAGTTAAATTGTATCTTTTATCAGTTGTTTACAGTAATTTTTGTCAAATAAAACATTACAGATTGTCCTTATCCACCTTATTTACCAGACCTGGCACTGGGTGGTATCTTAATCTTCCCTAAGGTCAAAATGACCATGAAATATGAATGTTTGTAATCAATTCAAAAGGACAACCAAAGACCCTTATAAAAGATGACTTCAGTACTCCTATGGAGGTGGCAAGAGTGGTGGGATAGGTGTGTCTGAAGCAGGGTGTCTTAGTTACTGTTCTGTCATTGCTGAGACAAATACTCAACACCCAAAAATGAAGGAAGGAAAGGTTTATTTAGCTGATAGTTACTGGAGGTTTCAGTTCATACTTGGCTGGCCCACGGCTAAGTGGAACAGGGTAGAGTATCCAGTTCATGGCAACGGAACAACAACAAAATGGCAACAGAGGCAACCAATCAACCAGGGCAATAGAAAGTAACAGAGAGAGTCTGTCTGTCTGTCTGTCTGTCTTATATTACATTCAGGCTGTCTGCTTCAGCCTGTCTGCCTCAGGCCACACCCATAATCCCAGCAGTACTCAGACCCATGATCCCATCAATACTAAAGTCTCATTAGTACATAATCCCAGTGAATCATGAGTGAAGTCTCAAACTCTAGAAGTCACTGCCCCATGATTGCATGAGGCTTTGGGGGGACAACTAAATACAAACCATAATAATCCGCCCCTGGACCTCCAAAGTCTCATGCACATCCCTTTATCCAAAAGACATTTTAGTCCAATTCGAAGAGTTGCCAAAGTCCCAACAGTTTCAGCGTTGCTGAGAAGTCTAAGTCCCCAGTCTCCTTCAAGATCCAAGGCAAACTCTTTAACTATGAACTCCTATACAAAAGAAAAGCTAAACACATCCAACATTCAAAGGCACAAGATAAACATTACTGTACCAAAAGTTGCAAACAACAGGGGAATACAAAACAGTGGTACCAGCAGAAGTCTAAAATCCAGCACAGCAAACATTAAATCCCATAGTTCCAACTGGAGCATCCAAAACAGTCTACACTGAGTTGTCAGCTCCATGCAGCTCCACCCCTACAGCACTCTTGGTGGTAGCTCCCATGGCTTCTCTCTTAGGCCAGCCTTACTCCCTCTTTGCAGTTTCCCTGAGATGATCCATGTTTGTGGATTTTCCAAAGATGTGGGGTTTCCACTGAATTGGCTTCTCACTGTTTCACACATTGCCCTCTTGGGGGCACACTGCCTGGCCTCCCAGGTCTTCTTCTGAAGTTGAGGGGAAAGCCTTCTTAACCTAACAACTCCTGCATTCTGAATGCACCTAAAGCCAATACCATGTGGATAATGCCAAGGTCTGCTGCCAGCTGGAGCAGTACCCAGGGTTCCTTCTCTCTTGGTTGAGGGCTTGGATCATTGAGCACTCTGACCTTGATTCCTAGAAACAAATTCTCCATGCCAGCACCATTTTGGAACCTGGTGTGATCACTGCCCCCAGTTTGGTACTTGGGTCTCTGCAGCTTTCTTCTTAAAGCAGGACCTCTCTCCTTTGCAATTCTGGGGCTACTAAGGGCAGAGAGCTGCCGCCTCTTGTGATGCCCACTGGCCATCTTTTCAATTCTCTGGTTCCTTCCCAGCAGTGGAGGTCTTTTCAGCTCTATCTTTGTAGTCCACAGCTCTCCTGGTGCTTCCTTCCTGGCCAGACTCACAACATTTTAAATTATCCTGCTTGGCTCTTTGCTCTTGATTTTCAACATAAATCTGGCTAATAATGACCAGGCCAATGATCCAATATTTGGATGCTTTGAAATGTCTTTTTGAAGATTAACTAGCTCACTGTGCTTAATTTCAGTCTCAGACAAGATCTCTGAACAGGAGCAAAATGGAAACAAACCTGCCAATCCATAACACAAATCATCTGCAGTCCACCAACCAATGCTTTCCTTCTTCCCAGCAGAAACCTTGCCAGCCTGGTCTTTATTTCCAGGCTTCCTGTCAGCATTCTGGTCTGACCTCTGACCAGAATCTCCCAAACAGAACAGCTGAAGCTGTTACAGCGCTTCGCTTTTAGGCAACATTTCTTTCCTATCTCTTCCAATAAACCATTCTCAAAAGCGTGTAATCCACATTGTCAGGTATAGCTACAGCAATGGCCCCACCCCCGGTACCAAATTCTGTCTTAGTTACTGTTCTCTTGTTGCTGAGACAAATACCCAACACCCAAAATGAAGGAAAGAAAGGTTTATTTAGCTCATAGTTACTGGAGGTTTCAGTCCATACTTGGCTGGCCTACGGCTGAGTGGAACAGGGCAGAGAGTATCCAGGTCATGGCAATGGAATAGCAACAAAATGGCAATAGAGGCAACCAGTCAACCAGGGCAACAGAGAGTAACAGAGAGAGTCTGTCTCTCTGTCTGTCTTATATTACATTCAGGCTGTCTGCCTCAGCCTGTCTGCCTCAGGCCACACCCATAATCCCAGCAGTACTCAGACCCATAATCCCATCAGTACTGAAACACATAATCCCAGTGGAGCATGAGTGAAGTCTCAAACTCTAGAAGTCACTGCCCCATGATTGCATGAGGCTGTGGGGGACAACGAAACACAAACCATAACACAAGGAGTGTATCAAGGGGGATTAATGTCAATGTAGCTTTTATGATAACACATTTTTAAAATGTAAGTATTACCTTTATATTTTGATTACACCTTATACAGTAGATTTGAATTTACTCCTCCTGTCTAAGAGAAATGCATCTTTTGGCCATCATTTCCTAACACCCTCTCTTAACTGCATGGCTCTATTTCTTTTTTATACTTATGTGTTTGGTACAGGGTCTCACTATGCAGCTGGGACTCATAAGTGATCCCCTTGTTTTCAGCCTCCCCAGTGCTGGGATTTCAGGACATGTGGTATTGCACTTGGTGTTGGTGGCTTACTCAGTGCCTTGGTGCAGGGCTGGTGTGGCAATGTGGTGCTAGGGATCAAACTCTGGTCCCTGTGCTTGCCTAAGCAGGCACTTGGTCCACTGAGCTATCTTACCAGCCCCATGGCTCTATTTTTGAGTTTCACTTTTTTTTTTTTTTAATACTTCATATATGAGTAAGATCACTCAACATTTATCTTTTTGGATCTAGCTTATTTCTCCTAACATAGTATCTTCTATGTTTATTCATGTTATTGCAAATAACAAGATTTGTTTTTTAAAAGTGAATAATAGTTCATTGTGCCTATATGCACACATTTCCTTTTATCCAATCAGGATGATGAAATGTTCAATTGTAGTGATGGTTGTGTAATTCTGTAAGTTAATCAGAAACCTTTGAATTGTGCACTTACAATGGTAAATTAAATCTCCATAAATCTGTGGATTAAGAAAGGTGCCAAACATGGGCTAAGGCATGGAGAGGTATAAATGAAACAAGACTGGCACATCGCTAATTATGGTTGAAGATGGTTGATGTATAATGTCAATTTATTACATTCTTCTTTCTACTTTGAAGTGTGTTTGAAAATTTGAGTAACAAAAACATTTTATAAAAAGCAGTTATAAGTCTGTTACCATGCAGATGTCAGATAACATAAGGAACTCGTGTCTATATTTTACAGTGGTAGATGTCCTAGGCACTCTGGGACATGTTTAATTCTCATTGAAATCACATCCATAGTATATTAATCACTTTTAATGTGAGCAGGATCTTGAGAAAATCAATGATGATTATATCATCAGAAAGAAGGTTAAATTAAGTAAGTTGGATACATTTTAGAAAAGATAAGCTTGGAAAACTAAGCAGTGAAAAAAGAGTTATCTGTGATAGCTCTGACTGATCACATGTTTTATTACATGAAACTTAGAAACAAAATTCCATTCTAATCCATTGTCAAAAGCAATGATAAAGGTAGTTGTCTTTTTCTTTCCTTACTATGTACTTGTCTAAAACCTATTTTCAAATTTCATCATTAGCATTCTGATGAAGGTAGTTTTTGTCCCTGTTGTACAGCATAGAAAGCTGAGGTGTGGAAGGCTACACTTTCTTGAATAACTTCCCTGAGACAAATAGCTCCTGACTATGATACTGACTCTACAGCCCTCCTACCCAGGTTACTCTTCTGGGTGTATTGGAACCTATTTTTCAATCAAAGTCTTTTCCCCAAAAATGTAAGCTAGAAATACCTTTCCCTTTATGCATCGCTGTGAGATAGGAATTGTGGTGCAGGTCCTGGTTGAAGACAATGACCCTCCTTCAGGAACTGTTGTTTTGGTTGCCTCCTGTTAAAAACATCCCAACTGGGCCCCAAGCTTTGACTTGAAGATAGTGGAGACAAATCTTTGATTTGAAGATAGTGGAGACAAGTGTTCTAAAGTGCAAAATTCTTATCCTCATTCATTGGTAGAAGTATTTTTTTCTCTTTCTAAAATATTTATTTTGCATTGAAAGGTACTGGTGGGACTCTCTGAGAGGAGGTCAGTGTGGAATTTGAACACATGCCGCAGCAGGCGCTGACCAGGTCCAGCCCCATTCTGCAGCTTTCCTCTGACTTTATCCATCCTCTAGCAATTACTCTGTAATATTGAGGTCAACCTTTTAAAACCTCCACCTGTAAAAAAGAACACATAATACTTAGCTTTCTGTATCTTACTTACTCTACTGAACATGACGTCTTCTAGTTCCATCCATTTTTACTGCCAAAGACAAGGCTCACATTTCTTTCTTTCTTTCTTTCTTTCTTTCTTTCTTTCTTTCTTTCTTTCTCTCTCTCTCTCTTTTTCTTTCTTTCTTTCTTTTTTTTTTTTGGTCTTTTTGAGACAGGGTCTCGCTATGCAGTTCAGGCTGGCCTTGAGCTCACTTTTGTAGCCTAGGCTGTGTACTATATTTTCTTTATCCATTCATTGACTCATATGTAGATTTCATACTTAACTATTATGAATAGTGCTGTAAGAAGTTTGGGTGTATAGGTATCTCTTTGGTTTGCTATTTTTATTGCCTTTGGCTATATACTTAATATTGGGATAGGTAGGTTATTTGGTGGCTCTAATTTTAAAGCTTTGAGAAACCTCTCTGTAGTTGGTCTACTAATGTACATTCCAGCCAGCAATGTATAAGAGCTCCTTTTTCTCCAAACTCTCATAAACATTTGTTACCTTTTTTCCTCTACAGTAATCATTCTAACTGGGGAAAAATGATGTTTTACTATGGTTTAAAATAGCCTTTTCCTGCTGAGACTAATGAGACATTATCGGTTAATTGTATATTTTCTTCTAAGAAATGTCTGTTCAGATCATTTGGTTCTTTTTAATTGTGTTGCTTACATTTCTTATAATTGATTTGAGTTCCTATGTACTGTGAATATGAATCCTTACTTGGTAAATACCTTCTCCATCACACCATGTGTTGTTGTGTGTAAGCTTTTTAGTTTGGTGTGATTCCATTTATCTACTTTTGCTTTTTTGGGGCTCATGTTCTAAATTTCATATCCATCCTAATGTCTTGAAGTGTTTGATTTTGTTCTAGTAGTTTAGTAGTATTATGTCTTTGATTCAGTTTTCTTTTTCTTTTTTTTTTTTTTTTTTTGTACAGGGTGAAAGGTAGGATCGAATTTTCTGTTTTCTTTATATGCATATCAATTTTTCCAGAATCATTTTACCTTTTCTTTTCTTTTTTATTGGTACCAGAAAGTGAACTCAAGGCTTCATGCTTGCCAGGCAGGCACCATGCTGCTGAGTGATACTCCTGGCCCTCATTTTACCATTACTTGAAGAGTCTATTCTTTCTCCATTATATATTTTTGGTGCCTTTGTTGAGAATCAGTTTGCTATGGATAGCTGCATGGTGTTATTTCTGAGATCTCCGCTCCATTGGTCTGAGTGTCTATTATTCTACCACCCCATGTAGTTTTGGTTATTGCTGTGGTGGTGAAATATGCATTGAAATCAAGTATTGTGATTACTTTAGTTTTTTTTTTTCCCCTTTTGTTCAAGACAGGTTTGGCTATTTAGGATCTTTGTGCTTCTGCATGAATTTTAGGATTGTATTTTTTTCATTCTGTAAAAAAGTGTCATATTCTATAGGGTTTACAGTCTATAAATGACTATAAGTAACAATAGATACATTAATAATTTTAACATTTTGAATCCATGTACATTGGAAGTCTTTCCATTTTTGTGTGTCTTCAGCTTCTTTCATTACTGTAATTCTCACTGCAGAAGTTTTCCATGTCTTTGGTTAATTTGTGCCATGGTATATTATTCTTGTTGGGAGGCTGTCTCCTAACTAATCTTCATCTCCCCGTCCATTCTTGCACTTTCTACTTAGTTGCTTGCTTTGCTTTCACATGTAAAAGCCATCAATGACCTTGTCTGCCTATAGATTAAAGTCTGAACTTCAAGGTTTAGTGTTCAGGGGTTCTTATGTCTTGCTTCATGCTGTTTTTCTTTCCTTCTCATACTGTTCTGCTTTGGGCACTCTAGGCTCAGATCATCTGGAATACTGTACAGTTCTTAACCTTTGTGGAATGGCTTCTTGCTGACTACTCCCTTGTCTCCATTCCCTATAGGCCAGGACAGACTTCATCTTCTGTAGGAGACCTTCCTAATCCTTTCCCAGTAGCACCAACTGATTCTTTGTCTGGGTTTTTATGACACACTCTACACCCCTCCAACACTTGTTGTTTTGTGGATTTTCTAATGTGTTATAGTTCCTTCCAGCTGGAACCTTTGTGCCTCACCTTTATATTTATCTCTCAGTTCAATGTCCATCATGTGGTATGCCTTTAGAGAATGGTGTGATGAACTTTTTTATGGAATACTGACTTCTAATCACTTGTCTACGGCCATACCAATCTGAACGCACCCGATCTCGTCTGAATTCTAGACTAAAGAGCTCTAAAGATATAAAAACACCTGCCTGTCATTCTTATGTGAAAAGTGGAACTGAGCCCAAACTATTGAGGTACATTCTAATAATGTACATGAGTTGTGTCTAACATCAAAGTGTCATATAACTTTTATCCTATTGCAGAAGGTGTGAAACTGACAGTATAGGAGCTGGACAGGGGTGAAATAATGGTTCCTAGGGGTTTTCTAGTTTCTTCATGGAAAAAGGAACCACTTAGATTCTGTATCTAAGGTCCCATCAAGCTCTGAAATATTTTTAGTGTTAACCACCATCTTTTTGCAAATACAAGAAAGAAATTGTTATTTGACCACTCACCAAATATTTCCTATAATCAGATTTAATTTAGTTGACTTTTCTGTGATCCTACTAGCCAGAGCATTGAATTTGATCTTCAAGCTTCCTGCTATACACAGGTCCTTTAGATCCAAGATACAGGCTTCCTGTAGCTGCTCATTGACATGTTAAGAGCTAGGGAATCCCATTGCTGTGAGATATGACTGCCCCAGATACCTTATTTTCCCAGGGAGATAATCCAGGAATATGGGTGTCCTTTTATTAAAACAAATAATTGCTAGAGAACACCAAGTTTTTTTTTTTTTTTTTTTTTCTCTTCTCTGCTTCTACTGTATTTCTTGCTATTCATTAGGTAAATGCTGGAAACAAAAATTACCCTCTGGGATAGATAGATTGCAGATGACCTATTTTTTCTAAGGAATTTGTTCTGCTGAAACTGACAAATTATTCACTTGTACCATGTGGGACAGCACATGGTATTCCTGGCCTCCTAACTTCTTCTACCACCTTGAGTAGGACATTTTATGACCTCATTAGAGGGTGTTGCTCACTTGACTACCATTTTTTCATCAGTTAGCTGGAACTGTGCATTAATTTACATTTTTAATTAATACTTAAAGCTTAGGACCTAAGATGATTCATTTGCAAAAGCAAACAAAAAACCAAAACAGCAAAGCTACTCATTATATGCAATTTGCTATATGCCAAGGAAAAAGAAGAAAGATTTTAAAATAGCCCCTGGCCTTTTGCTTACCCTAATTTAGCATCATTATTGAAGCAGGGATACTTTGTATTTGAGATTTTCCACATGTGGATAGACATTGGTACCTTGTTCTACTTCGAGCCTATAAAAATGAAATTTCCTCCATGATTCATTTGGTTTTATGTTGTAGAACTTTGTTGGGAAAGACCCACCTGCCTGTGTGCGTCTTCCCTCTTGGGAGGACTTCCTTCTGTGCCTAAGCGCCCTCCAGAGCAAAAGCCATATACTGGAAAACTATGAAACCGGATGGATCCTAATTTCCTGACACATTCCTTTAAGGGAGCAGCTATGTAGCCAGTGTAAACATTCCAATTCAGTGAGAGATAACTTCTTGGTTTTCCATTACCCAGCCAGTGAGCTCATGAAGACTACACTCACTTTAATGAGCACTGTGTTTTGTTTTGAGTAAGTGTTGTCTGGTGGAGTAGTGTAGTTTGCAAGCCCAAGGCATGGGTCCTGGTTAGCCTTTTGCTTCACCTCTGCTTTCTCCTGCTTGTATCTATGGCAGGAGATGTTGTATACACTAGAATTGGCCAAGGTAGACAGACTGACGCCCCTTGTGAGTCAGTTGGTGAGTTGCACATCTTAATTTGCATCTCAGCCCCTAAAGAACGGGTGCATTGCTATCTCTCTCTCAGCACATGGGTGGAAGTGGGTGAAGTAATCCAGAGGGCTACATAAAAGAATACAGAGACCAGAGAAGCTGCATCCTGGCTTCAGACCAGTAGAACAAAAAATAGAGACAAGTTGAACCCCAAGAGAACTTGTACTCAGTAACTGGGGTCAACGCAGAGCAGTACGGAGAGGGGCTCCCCGTCAAAGCCAGTGGATTCATCACCCTTCCCAGCAGCTCCTGCTAAGCACATTAAGTGAACACAGTATTATGAAGTAAATATAAAATAGCCACTGTTAGTTTCCTTGCTATTATTAGAAAGTGAAATATTTCACATAAGTAAATTTACCACATTGCATGGTTTCAGGTGTCAACATTTTAAGCAGTTTGCATAGAAATTTCCTTATATTCTCTGTCTTCTGTCTGTTAGAGAGAGATTGTCCTCCCTCTATGTCTTCCTCCCTAGTACCTTGAGTAATTTTTTTCTAAAAAACAAATTTTGTTATCCCCCAGCTTGAATATCTCAGAAGGTCAACTCCTACTTCATGATCAAGTTCAGAGTCCTTCACCTAATATATTAAACTTGGTTCTTTTTCTAGGTATACGGTCTCATTTCTTCCCCTTTGGAAATGTTCTGAACTGTTTCCTGCTCCAAGGTTTTGCGTACTTCCTGCATGGATCCCCTTCCCCTCTGCCTGCTTCTTTGGCATCATGCTTTAACATGTACCTAGTGTTCCTCCTTCTATGAATTCCTGAGGCCTCACATGGTGAGATATTGCTCTTTGTAATTCCCTAGCACCTCCAAACACAACTTACTGGAAGGTGAGGGTCTGCTGACATGTTTCCCACTGACAGTCATCAGGTAGCAGGTATGTGTTGAACATTTAGCCATAGAAAAGACAGGCACTTTTCTGTCACTTTTATTTACTCCTGCAGCATCACTTTACACTTAATGTTACTATTTTCTTTATCTTAAAGATGAGTAAACAGAGGTGCAGGACACTGAACAGATTTGGATGCTACACAGTTGATAGAACTAGGGTTCAGTCCTAAGCGCATGAGGACACAGCCTTAATTTGCTATACAGACTGCTCTGTTGGCAGTGACTGGGTCCCTAGTGTGGAGCACAGTGCATACTTGGGTTTAGGGGGGTGAATGAATGAATGAATGAATGAATGAGTACAGAGAGGCACTGTGAGCTTAGTGAGAACAGCTGATTCAAAACCAGTAACATACTAGAGTGGCACTTACCACAGGCTTCTGTTTAACTTGATGGATTTTTCATCTTCGTTTCAGTTTTGGATGCAGTCTCAGCTATGTTCTCCTTGACTGATAGGAAGAATTCCTGTTGTCTCATTTAAACACAGACTGAGTTGCCTAAGGATAGAGCTTACAGAGAAGAGAGGGCAGGCAGAATGGTACAGATGTGGTGATACCATCTGGATCACCAGTGCCCACGGAGAGCCTGCACCTTTTCTGGGCTGCATGAAGGCTAAGTTTATGGACAGAATTCTCTGAATATGATATGTAGTTTTTGTAGTTACATCCTGTTGGGAATTTTATTCAAGACCATGCTTATATAAACTTATTTTTTTCTTTCTTTTTTTTACATAAAGTTATTTCTGCCAGACAAAAGTAACTTGCATTTTTAGTTATTTATTTTTGAGGGGAAAAGTTTCCTATCAATAAAATTGGTAGTATCCTTTTAAAAGGAGTTATTTTTATTTATATTTTATTTGTTAGACAGTTTTTCCTTTGGGTATATTAGGAAGCAAGTCAACATATTTTCACCTAGTGAAAATTGGTTGCCATATAAAAGTTGAATTCTAATTTTGTGTTTGAAGCTGCATTATACAAGAACAGAAAATTCCCAAAGGAATGGTGAGGTGAAACTATCTTTGCAACAATGACATAAAATTAAATTATTAAAAGTGAGTCAGGATGTACTTTTCTTTCTGGGATATAAAAAGAAAAGCCTGGGCATAATTGTACAGGCCTGTAATGCTAGCACTGAGGTAGGAGAGTTGAAAATTTGAGGCCTATGTAGAAAAGTCCTGTAAGAACAACAACCATCATAACCACTAACACACACACACACACACACACACACACACACACACACACACACACACACACACAGCACATTTCTTGAAAGAATGAAACAAGCATGAAGCTCTAAATTCAAACTGAAATAATAGGGGAAGAACCATTTGGGTTATAAATTTTGGTCCTAGGAGCTTCTACTTATAGATTCATCTTGCGGAACACTCTTGCAGTTAAGTTCCTTGCAGTCCAAAGTTTTACAGAACTCTAAAATCCTCCTTGGAGTTTTAAGAGTTTCTCTTCTCAAAAATGACTTGATTTTTTAAAATAACCATCTTTGAATTGAATATGTTTTCAAAAAGGTATATATTTTCTAGTTCTTGAAGAGGAAATGAAAATTCTCATGTATTGTTTCAGTTTCTAATCATTATCAAAACATAAAGGATTTTTTTTTCAGAACCAGGGGTTGAACTCAGGCCCTTGCTCTTGCCAGGCAAGCAGTTATTCTACTGAAGTGCCTCCCCAGCCCCTTTAAAGGATATTTTGATAATTGCAGAATATGCAGATCTTTCCAGCTGGAGTGATGATACTATCAATTATATATATATATATCTTAATCATGACAACTCACATCACAATTAGAATGTTTGTGAAGTTACTTTGACTTCTGCTCCCAGGAGGATGGAAGAATCTGCATTTTTAACGTGGACCTTTTGGCTTCTGAAGGGCCAGCCATGAGGACCTCTGCCCCTCATGTACTGAGCATGGTGGCCCTGGGCAGACCTCAGTCTCCAACCCTCTTCCTTTTCAGGAATCTTGCTGTGGTTTGATGCTCCCTTTCCTCATGCAGAATGGGATTTCCTCTGCATTCTCAATCCCTTTTAACTTCAAGCTACACGCCAGACTAACTTTTGGCAAAACTTGTCTGAATAACCATGAACCAGAAAGGAAGCGAACTGCTAATTTCTCAGGGTCTCTTTGTGAATGCCTCCTGTCTTTTTGAGCAATTTCTTTATTTTTATGAAACCAATGTTATACAAATTTTAAAAATTTCCTGGAAGAGTTTCTAGTCTAGCCTAGTGGCTGTCTGAACCAGTACTGGTTAGAGGCCTGGAATAAATCATACTTGTTTTGCCTTGAAAGTAGTATGTGTTCAAGGAAAACATCTCAAACCTTAACATACGATATGGTGTAAATAAAGTAAAATGAGATATTTTTTCTCTATTTTAAATTTAGAAATAACTTTCCAGAAATTTGCTATGCATTATTTAGGTATGAATTTTTATTTCTATATTTATAACTATGGCTCATACTATTATATTCCATAACCCTAAGATGCCACTTATTAAATGATGTACCTCAGGTTTACATATATTAAGATGAAGAAGTGTGCATTTCATAGTTGGTTACATGCAAATAATTGCTCTTCTGGGACTTGCTTTTTTCTTTATTAACGGTCTCATTATTGGCAAAGGGAAAGATTACTTTTTTGTTTTTACTTAATGGTATTCATATTCCAAATTCATATTCAAATAGAAATCTTGCATTCCAAATCTGTGAATATACTGTGATTTAAGAATTCTTTTATTGAATATTCTTGTTTATAGGTTTTTATATTATAAATAATGTTTCAGTATGTATCTATGCTATTACTTATAAGCAAATACAAGTTTCTGGAAGTGGAATTGCTAGATCAGAACATAGACAGATGTTGTGGTTTGTGTCTAACTGTCCTCCCAAAGCCTCATGAGGAGAGAGGCCGCTGCTCTGGCTGTTGCAGCTGCTCCCTCCCTTTTTGTTCTGGCTGTTTTGCTGTTTTCTTCCACCATGATCTGCTGCCTTCTGCCATGTGCTACCCTGCTCTCAAGCCAGCCAAGTGAAACCTCCAAAAACTGTGTTGTAGATAAACCTTTCCTTTCTTGATTCAGGATGTTGGGCATTTTTCCTCCATAACAAGTAAAAAGTAACTGAGACAACATGCAATAAATTTTTGAGGCACAACTTTCATAAATATCTTTTACCATGTTCTGTATTTTTCAGTGTTAGAAAGAAGCTAAACACACAGGAGGGTAGTTTTTACCAGGGTTCCTTGTAGAGGAAACTTTCTGGACAGGTAGACACATCTAGTCAGTCACCTATATTATTGAACTCATATAGTCCTTCAGTTCTAAGATGCATATTTATCGCTAACAGTTCTCACTTGAGGATGCATTACAGAATGGATGTATACTTTATAGAATAAAATATCCTAGTCCTTCCCCCAGAAAGCATGCTATGAAATTGTGCCTCTTACAATCAATGAACTTGTGGAACCAAGGGAAAACACCTATTTTAGTAATAGTGTCTATATATGTGCTTCAAGATTTTTTTTGCAAGTTACTTCATTTAAGGATAAAAATATAGTCTTGATTATTTTGACACTATCTTGGAAATAAGCCAGTGTTTTTCAGGAATTTCCTTGTTCCTTTGGAGTTACAGCTGGGGATGTAGCTCAGCAGCAGAGTGCATGCTTAACATGCTCAGGACCCTGGGTCCAGTTCTTGGTGCTATGGGGAAAAAAGCAAACTTTGATTTGCTAAAGCGTTACGTTGCAAGGAAATTTCATCACATACAACCTCTTGAGAAATACTAATGTCGTATAACTTAGAGTTACAAAACGTAGAAATTGATTTAAACCCCCATAACTTACAGATTAGCCAAGTTCTTATGGGTCAGAGCTTGGTATTTGCTGTGTCTTGTCCACTTGATAATTAACACTAGAATAATATTGTTGCCTGAGCTTTGTCGGAAGGGCAGGACACATTGGGTCTAAAATGAAAGCTTTGCTGCAGATGACAGCTTGTCTCTATCCTGCTGACATCCCTGAAGTCTCCCAAATCTGGACTTTCTGGGTGATCTGTATTATTTCCCAGGATGTAACATTGGCACATTTGGCCCCTTTACTTTTAAATTTTTTTTCCTGTTTAGTTAGATCTGTGATTTAGACTTTTCTCTCTTTCGCTCCTTCCCTAGCGTTTACTTTTTGGTTTTCTAGCCGGGTGTGTAGTACAAAGCACATATTGTATTTTCTTGCCTTCTGGCACTAAAAGGTTTTCATTGCACCAGAGATGGCCTTGGTGCAGTATCTACTTGAAGCCAGGTGTGGTGGTGTACCCACGCCATCCCAGCACTCAGGGGGCTGAGGCAGGAGCATCTTTGAGAGTTCAAAACCAGTCTTGGCTGAAAAGTGAGCCCTATGGAGTCTCAAAAAACAAATAAAAGAAGTCTAGTTGGCTGTGTAAGTTTTCTTGACCTTTCATAGTCTACTTCTCATATTGCACTGAAAGATTTCAGAGCTAGTGCTCCTCATTGCCCCATTTGAATCTTGGTCACTTTCCAGTTATTATAGCTTATTAAGGCAAATGTGGCTGCACATGTATGCTAAAGTTGTTAAATTTTTCTTTGTAACCGTCAACTGGTACTGCAGGAGGCAGTTATTTGCATTTTCCGTTGCTTTTTGTGAAATTGGAAGATCAAAGGCCTTTCGCTGCAGTTTCTTCCTACTCAAACCACAGCTTCCTTCCTCTGCGTTACATGCTCCACAATGTGCAACAGATCCACTCTCTCACCTAGGGCTGTGTTGCAGTCTGACTGACTGGGGGCACTTCTGGGAGCTTCTGCATCCCTGAACTGCCAGCCATGTCATGCATTTAGTGGGTTTGGCATGAGCATATTTTATTTCTGAAAGGAGAAAAGACTGTAGAGGTGCTTCTCACTATATTTCCAGCTTTTTTTGTTTAAATTATGGAGACTTTTGAGATTTTGATGAATGCATGAGAAAGGTAAAGCTTGGTAGGGAGGGACAGCCAGAATGTGCTCATTCTAGCAGGTTCTCTGAAAGTGACCTCCTCTCAGTAGTTGTTTAAATACGAATTTAGCAGATGGCTCTTAAAACCTTAGTGAAAAGGTAATAGTAGAGGAAATAGCACACTTGCAGTCATGGGTGGCAGGTGCACCTGTGGAGTCATGGCACTCAGGCTTCAGGGAGCCCAGGTGGCAAGAGGAACATTCTGAGGGAGCCCTCTCCATCAGATATGGGCCTCATGTTGTGAGGATTAGATGAGATTAGATACATCCATATGTAGACTTAATTCAGTGCCTATCACATAGAATATAGTAAATGCTCAGCATGCTTAATTTTGTTTCTTTTTTTTACTATTTATTTATTTATTTTTATTATGGCTGACTCAGCCTGCCCTGGGGGTGGGGCTGGTGCAACATGTGATGCCAGGCATTGAACTGTGGTCCCTGCAGTTGCTTAAGCTTGCCTAAGCAGGTGCTTTAGACCGCAGCCCCTTTTTTTTTCTTTTCACAAATGCACCATTTTATTGGAATATAGGCACTTGGCAGGGTAAATACATGGTTACAAAGTGTTTTAAGTTTATTTTCTTTATATAATGACCATAAAAATAAAATCATGGTGTAGAATTTTTTATGTTAAAGTTGCAGACTTCAGGAGACTAATGTCCAAGCCCATCTATTTATGGTAGAGTAAAAAGATGTGTTACTCTTTCTTTTTGACTCTATGATATGCTTCACTTCCCTATCTCACAATTATCATGTAGTATGTATCACTTAGCATTCTTTCTGTGGTGCCTGCCTGAACCAAGAATTTGTACGTTAGCTAAGTGCGCTCATACTGAGCCACAACCATGGTCCACTGAGCAGTTCTTTCTAATGATTTTTATTTTTATTTTTATTTTTTTGTCTGTGTGTGGAATGGGGACTGAACTCAGGCCCTTGTGCTTGTCAGGCAAGTCTAATGAATTATAATCACTTTTTTTTTTTCTGGAAGATGATTAAAAGCCCTCTGAAGTCACTTGTTCTTATCTGGAGAATTACAAATTTAGACTTATAAGTCCTTTAATAAAACGTAGAATATCACTAGAGATCTTCACATATAGCTCCTTTATAAAGTTTTTCGATAACAGAATCTTAGCCTTAATCTCCAAGACACTTTATTTTTTATTTATTTATTGATTGATTGATTGATTGATTGATTTATTTTTGTCTTTTTGAGACAGGGTCTTGCTATGCAGTTGAGGCTGGCCTTGAGCTCACTTTTGTAGCCCAGGCTGGTCTCGAACTCTCACCGATTCTCCTGCCTCAGCCTCCTGAGTGCTGGGATTACAGGTGTGCGCCACCACGCCCAGCTTCCAAGACACTTTAAAATAAAGTTTACTGTGCATAATGAAAAGCACTGCTGTCTGCTCCAAGCAAAAACTGGTGAGCTGTTTTTTCAAGGAAAATATTCCTTGTCAAAGGTCATTAATAACATACCTAGTTTATTATTTATTTATTTAGAAATGCACAAAATCTCAGGATAGGAGGCAAAAAACCCCTCACGATTTCAAACCAGGTCTATAGGAGCTGGGGAAATAGCTCAACAGTGTAAGTACCTACCTGGGAAGTGCAAGGACCTGGGTTCGATTCCTGATACTGCATAGCAGGCCGGCCCCACGCTGACCCAGCCAGCGAAACCAAGTGTGATGGGGCATGCCTGTAAGCCCAGTGATGGAGAGGTTGAAACAAGAGAATCAGTATGAGGTTGAGCTGCGTAACAAAACCCTGTACCAGCATGCTCTTTACATAGAGCATTTATTTAATATTAGGGTAAAGAAGCCAAACTTGTTCTAGTGGGAAGTTGTAGTTCAAGTTAAAAAGCAGAGTGACATTCTCAAGGACTAGAATTTACTACCAAAAGAGGCATATTTGTCTGCAGGGAAGAGTGTGACTTTGTACAATTTGGCAAGTAAGAATGAAGTTGTCAAGCAAAAGAAAATCAGAGGGTCCTGCTGAGAAAGCAAAGGCGATAATAAAAATTCTGTAGACACTGAATAGGATACAAACCTTTAAAAGAGTAAATGAAATGAGGCCAGTCTGTAAAAGGAAAAGGTTATCTGAGAAATGCTAGGGCAAATACTTGTCTTGATTGTACTTGCGTTTTGGCTGTTTGGCTTCAACAGTATTAGGGGTTTAAATTTTATTAAAAGGACCTCAATCCATATGGAAAAAGTTAGAGTTAGCAGATACTATATAGAATGAAAATGGTCTCCAGAATTTTGAAGTAGAAGTGGAGAACTTTGTATTTGTCATTTTTGTTACAGATAATTAATTCAATGCTGAGAATTTATATTCTATTTCAAGACTGCTTAAAAGCTCATAATGTTATTTTTCAGCCTATCTTAAAAGCTCACTTCTTGTAGTCAGTTGCAAACTGGAAGGAGGTTTGCGGAGACCTAGGGTTTGGAAGCATAAGAGTTCTCAGCTTTAAATGCACTGTGGGCTTCAGAGGAGGGAGGCAGGGTGAGTACTGGGGGCAGTGGGGAAGTTTTGTCCCTGATTCTTCAAGGGCACTGTTACCAGCCTTGCTGAACTCTGGAGCCACATTCTGATGCTAATACAGTCCTAAGGGTTCCCTAACAGGCATACATTTCAATATTTTCTTTTTCCTTTTTTATTTTGCTATTTCATTCATTCAATTTTACTTAATTTTTTTTTTATTATTTAATTGGTACAGGTTTTTGCTACACAGCTTGGATTCTTAGTGATCTTCCCATCTCAGCCTCCCCAGTGCTGGTATTACAGGCTCACACCACAAAGCCCAGTTTCAATAGCTGTCTTGGTGCCCAGGGCCAGCACAGCGTGCAGTAATGGGGATGGAATCCCAGTCTTTGTGCATGCCAGGCAGGCACTTAGACCACTGAGCCACCTCCTCAACCAGCATTCGTTTTATTTTAAAACATTTTTTATTTTAATGTAATCAAGTCAGTCTTAATAAGGAAAGTATTGAAAAGCATCCTACTATGAAAAATAAAACAAAATTTTATAACAGTGTTTAAGAGTGACAGTAGTTAATACAATGTTATAATTTTGAAAGAATAGTCAAAGTGTTACTTAAAGTATAAGTCACAGACAAAAAAGACTCTTGTACAAAGAAGAAACTGCGAGGAGCACAAAACTTGCTCTTTGGTGCTAAAACAAACTAATAGTGTAAGTGAAACAAATTAGTGTATGCATTAAATTATTTTTGAAGCAATAGGAAACACAGTTTGGGGAATTATTTGGATTTCTCCTTATTTTTTATCCTCTATTTGCTCTTCATTTAAATATCTATATTTTGAATTTCTTGTATAAGAGAAACCATATGATATTATAGTTGTGTGTCTGACTTAGTTCACTTAACATTTTCTTTTATTTTGTAGATATTTACAGGAGAGAAAGACAGGACATTTGCTAAAGCTTAGTTGAACTCTTTAGAATATGGTAGCTGCTTTATTAACAAAATGTTTTTTATTGATAGATTTCTCTGCACGTTTAATAATTTTATCACAATACTGGCAATGTATTTTTAAAATCAATGGTTTTACAGACGTATGTAAGCACAAGGTGATCTTTGTGTTCAGGAAGCTAATATTCTGCCTGGAGAGACCAGGCTCAAGCACCTGAGACACTTACCATGCACATAACTTAGCTTTAAGTGTTCAAGTATCTTTTTGACTAACCGAACTCTTCATCAGATATGAAAGTGCTTGCTTGCATGGGTGTATTAGGTCTGGGGTTCAAGGAATAAACTGAAATGATTTCCCACATTGTAGACAGAGTGATTATTTATTTATTTATTTATTTATTTATTTATTTTTTTTTTTTTTTGTCTTTTTGAGACAGGGTCTCGCTATACAGTTGAGACTGGCCATGAACTCACTTTTGTAGCCCAGGCTGGTCTCGAACTTGCACCGATCCTCCTGTCTCTGCCTCCCGAGTGCTGGGATTACAGGCGTGAGCCACCACACCCGGCCAGAGTGATTATTTAAAACACAGCTAACACAGAATAGTGGATAAGAATGGCCTGTGTCTGTGCACTTGTGATTTTTACCACATGGCACAAGATCTGGCCAATAGTAACCATTCAGTAGTAGTCATTGGCTAAATAAATTCTGAGAGCAATGGCTCATAGCTTCTTGGAACTTACAGTCTAGTGGTTAGGGTTCCAGGTTTCCAGCATTGCTGTCTGTCTTGCTGTTTCTCTGCTTCTTTGTCTCTCTTTTACACACACACACACACACACACACACACACACACACACACACACACATATGCACACACCATGCTCAAAGGTATGTACTGTGTTGATGAAGTCTAGAAAAATATCTGGAATATCATACAATTTATCTACATACAAAAAAATTTCTCATTATATAGTCTAACCCCACACAATTAGGACTTGAAATACTTAACAGATAGCAGATTTCATGTCACTGACTTGTAGTGAGTCCAGGTCCTAGTTTTACCTTGAATATGTTTTTTAAGCTGCCTAAACTTCAATTACTTAGTCTATAAAATGGGGGCATTAATAGCACCCACTTCCCTGTGTTGTCAGAGGTTGGTGAGATAATGCATATTGGATGCTTGGCAAAGCACTGAAGGTATCCTAAGCATATAATACAAGTTATTGCTTATTCTTAATGAGAGAAGAATCTCTGTCAGGTGTGTGTTTGTTTCTTTTTTCTTAATTAATGAAACATTAGGCAATCTGAGCACATTCTGTAGACTCTCCCACAGTTGATGAGGAAGTCATAGCCAGAGATCAGTACTGAGGGGAGCAGTGTCTTCAGGGGAACTCATGCCATTTTCTGCAAATACTGGAGCAGGATTTTGAGCATGGAGGCATCTGGGAGAAGAGGCCAAGTCTGACATGAGGAGGGCATGAGCAGCGGCTCTGTAGCCTTGGAGTTCTTGTGTAGGAGCCCGCTTTGCTGTGATCTCCTCCATGGAGGATGAGGCCTCCCAAGAGGGCCTGATTGCAGCTCCCCTGGGTGTCTTCCTAGCAGGTTGGTGTTTGTTTATTAACTTTAATATCTTTAGTGGCATTCCTTTGAGGCCAGTTTGTCGGTCATCAAAGACATTCCAGCTCCAAATACCTCCACTGTAGAATTGGCATTTTTACCCTGGGAAAACAGAGGTTCTAATAAGTGGTTGCACTCTAGAGCCTCTGCTTTTCAAAGATCCAGTAGCCTAAGGCCTACCCTAAATTAAATCAGACTGTCTGGATGCAAGACTCTGACACCAGTATTTAAAAACTCCATGGTGCATCCAGTGAATAATCACATTTAAAAACGATGCTTCAGAACATGGTTCACAGCTGGGGCTAGTTTTACTTTCCAGGGACAGTGGCAAATCTAGAAACACTTTTGGCTGTCACAGTAGGGGAAAAAGCATGATAATGGCATCTACTAGACCAAAAACAAAGAGGCTGTGATATTTATGCGCTGTGTAGCACAGTTCACCATACCAAAGAATTATCTTCCCCAAAATATTAGCATAACCAACCAAGGTTCAGAAATAATGCTCTAGAAAAATCAAGTGGATGAAATGTATATGCCTCTTGTAAGAAAAACATATTGTGCTGATGTTTGCACTTTGGTCCTCTGCAAGATGACAGTGTGTAGCCTGTACACTCAGAGTGTCTTCTGAACCTGCATCACAATGGCCTGGCCTTCATGATGCAAGCATCTGGATTTCTTCCTGTCCAAATTCATTATGCTTGTATAACTTGCAAGAAGAATGCAAGTTAGGAAGATTAAACTCACAGAAATTAGTTAATATAAATGATTTTTAAATAAGTTTTTGAATTGCATTGGTTGGTACTAAGTTTTCTAAAATTATAGAGTAAACCATTTGAAAGTGATTATATATAAATTACAAGCAATTTGATTTTGAGTGATAGAGTTCTTTCTCTTTTTCTTTTGGTTGGATAAAAGGGTAGGAAACATACTTTTAATTTATCACAGTCAGTTTTCTTTCATTGCTGTGCCTTTATAGCAAGGTAGCATATGTTTATTATTAGGTCCAGTGCTGGGAACTGGACCTAAGGCCTTACACGTGTGCTGCATCCAAGCCTCAGAGCACATTAATTTTAACTTGCATTTACTATATTGCATGGTTATTATAGACCTTTATCTTTTCTGAGTGCGCCCTGTTTTCTAGATGTGGCATACATAACATATATACACTTTTTTTTTTTTTTAGATAGGGCCTTGCTACACAGTTCAGGCTGGCCTTGTGCTCACTTTTGTAGTCTGCAGCAGGCTGATCTCAAACTCATAATGATCCACCTGCCTCAACCCAAGTGCTGGGATTACAGGCTTGTGCAATCACACCCAGTTCCTGGCTGGCACAGTATGCAGGTCCAGGGATCAAACTCAGGACCTTGTGTTTGCCAGATAGGTGCTTATGCCTCTGAACTATCTCCCCAGACCCAAGAACCTATATTAAAATGAATCAAAACTGTTCCTTAAATCTGGTAAAAATAAAGTCGTAATTTTTAAAGTTGCTCTGGATTAGTTGATCCTATGGAGATAGTTGATTGCCAATTTTTTTGTTTTCAGTTTGTCTGTTTGTAAACAGATTGAAGGTGGTACCTTTTATGCTATGCATCAGCTGCTTGCCTAGAACTGTATTCATATATTTCAATCTGTCCCTTCTCTCCTTCCCATCTCATAAATCTTTTAACTCCAGCATAATGTAGTTATACATTCAGTAGTTATTTCAGCTTATTATGTGTTCTTTTGCCTTAATTACTGCAGTGAATTTTGAAATTGTTTGAGCCTTGTCAAGTGTTGTTAATGCAGCGGCATAGTGCTCTTGTGCATCACAGGTCGTTCAGACCAAGTAGATGGAATGCTTTAAGACTAAAGTAACAGTTCAAGTCATACCTGGCATAAATACTCCTTCGGTGTTGGAATAATACTTGTTTCTTGCTGTGAACAGTGACCGGATAATCCAAGGGGTGGACTAATCTGAGTCCAATCTTGTGTAGTCATACTTTCGACTTCATTTATAATTTTACAAAAATATTCTTCTCTTTGCATGTGTAAACATTTAGATTTTTCTTCATTTCTTTAATGTTTGTACTCTGACATGAGATTTCCAGAAAAGTATCCAAGTTAATGATGTAGAAACTCTTTTCTAAAATCCTGTCGTGTGAACCATTATGAATGTGCATAATATGGCAGGTGGTGATGATCAGATGTTCTACTACCTGAAAGTGTGAACAAGCGTGCATCTACACAGTTTGTGTATTGTGTGTACACATGTGCATACATATTAAAAGGAGTTGTTCTCAGCTGAGATTGGTGAATAGGATGGAGAAGAGAATTAAGTTAGTGCTTAAGGATTGAGTGGATCAAGCTCACACCTTGAAGTAGAAAAATGTTATTTATAATATAATGGTGTATATTTTATTCCAATATATTTGTCTATACTGTTCCTTCTCTCCTTCCATATTAAGGAACACCTATGTGGATTTGTAACCCCTATTTAGCTATTGCCTGTTTGTAGCTATAAAAACAATAAATATATGTGATTGACAAGGCCAAGCTAAAGTTAATATTTGAAAGGCATATATAAGAGATTAGACATCGGTGTATCCCAAAGATATAGAGCTAGAACAAGTGGCTTGAAGTACAGGAAAACAGATTTCTAGCTCACTCTAGGGGTTGTCCGAAGAGATCATGAACCAGGGGTGGTTGCTGGTGGTGATGGATGGGCTGGTGAGATGTAGGAATTAATTGGCTTTTAGTGAGGGTTTCAGAATGATCCCCAGGGAAGGACACAGGATTCAGGCAGTACATTGGGAATGAACATTGGGCTGGATGATCTTTAAAGTTCATTTCAATCTGACTACTGTCATTTTTAGAACACATTACATCCCATAAAAAATGAAAATACACAACAAATATTTGAATGGGTATGTACATTTCATTGGTTCAGGCTCCAGCTACAGTGACACCCTTTCTTTCTATGTATGTAAACGTCTCTTTTGACATCAGAACTTGTCTTTGTGTTACGCTTTTTAATGTTCCAGTCCAAGGTATCCTCTCAGCCCTAATATAATAAAGTGCCATTCTTGAGGCTATTTTTTTTTGGTTACTTCTGTGGCCCTTGGCCCCTATTCCAGCCACTGGGAAGAAGATCATGTTGGCTGTACCAGGACCCATTGCTAGGATCATCTCAGAACCTATTCTGTTCCTGCTGCTTCCTGTTGCCCTCCTGAGTGCTCACAGATGACTCCAGACATACACAGCTGAAAGAAGAACCTGCACGATGTCTGGATTTTTGTGAACAGTGCGCACTTTCACTGTTTTCTCCTGACCACCCAGAGCACATCCATGCTGTTCCTTTGTGTTTATAAGCTTGCCCTTGGTCACCCACCTTCTTGTTTTTTCTCCTCCTTTCTTGTTTAGCTCCTTATTAATTTCCTTTGCAGGCTCTTTTTTTCTGTTTTGCTTATCCCTTAGGCGTTGATATTTCTGCCAGGGGTCTCAGCCCTTCTTATTCTGCTCTCTCCTTATGATACTATTTATTTTTAGGGTGTCAGGTTCTCCACATGCCTGTGACTTTTATGTTTATATCTAAAGCCCAAGCTCTTATCTGTGTTCTAACTCCATGTCTACCAGCGATGCATTAATCAGTTTCACAGGCAGCTCTTTTTGGTGTGAGGATAGCTTAAATTTACCAGTCTCTTCCAGCTTTCTCTTCAGTAAATGATTCAGGTAACTATTCAGAAATAGGAGGGTGTTTTCTCTACCATTCCCCTATTCTCAACAGTTGCCAGAATTGTCAACTCTTTCACTAAATATCAGTGGAATCTTTACATTGCTTGCCACTAACCACCCCCCCCCACCCCAGCTAAAATCAGTCCGCTTCCATCATCTCATCTAGATTTCTTGAAGGGCCTTTGAATTCCATATCCTCATCTCTCATCCAGCCAGGCCTTCTGGCCTGCTATTGGTCTTTATAAACATCCTTCTGATTGTGTCCTCCCAGTTTAAGACACCTCCCTGAGGTTTCAGTAAGTCTCAAAGTTTTAACAGGGCTGATAAGACCATAATAATTTTCTCCCAAACTGCCTCTACTTTTGGGATTTTCCTAGATGTATATCCTTGATTCAGTCTGTAGACCACCCCAAAGCCCTGAGTGCATATAATACTTCCTTTGCCCACCTTTTAATGGTCAGCCTAGAGTCTAGCCTAGGACACTAAGACCTCAATAGCTATTTGATGCCTTTAAGGGAAGGCAGTTGCTTTAGGTTATAATAGTCAGTGCTCTCAAATTCTAATTTAATTTGTCTTAAAAATTTGAAGGTTTCCAGAGTTGAATTTTTTTTTTTTTTTTTTATAGTTGTTTATGTGTTTCTCCTCTGGTCTATAGTTTCCAGAGAGTTATTAAAAACAGAATTGAGCCAGGCGTGGAGGCACACCCTTATAATCCCAGCACTTGGGAGGCTGAGGTAGGATGATCAGCATGAGTTCGAGACCAGCCTGGGCTATGAAAGTAAGCTCAAGACCAGCCAAAACTGCATAGCAAGACCCTGCCTCAAAAAGATAAATAAATAAATAAATAAATAAATAAACAAACAAATAAATAAATAACAGAACTAACTAAATAAATAAATAAACAGAACGGAAAAAAGCAAATGGCATTCAGTTAGCAGATCATTTTCTGGGTGTGCTGCTTGAATGCCTCTCCACTGTTACGTTTAGGAAGCTGCTGAACGAATAGCACAAACCAAACTACCTTCATTCCTGTGGAGACCAGGTGTTCCTGCTGACTGGGGAGCTTTTCGAGCAAGGGCTGCATAAGTCAGGATTGATATACCTGAGACCTGTTGTGGCTTGTGCAGACTGTTTGTGGCAACCTTTGAAGCTGCTGGAGAAGCAGGTCTTGTGCATTAGGTCTTAGTCACATTTACCTGCAACCATAAAGGTGAGACTGATGTTCTCCTTTGTGATGAATCTTATAAAGTGGAGGGAAGGGATTTTTTTTTTCCTTAGAAAATACAGTTGTGAAATTTTAAACTTTCCCCTCTGGGCTGGGAGCTCCTACGTGAGGTGTCTGTATCTGCCTCACTCAGAGTATTTGTCTCTAACCTCACTGCAGCATCGCCTCACATTGGAAGAGCCTGGAAGTCAGCGCTGAGTCAGAGGGAGCAGCAAGAAAGCAATGACACACTTCCTGCCCCGAGTTCTTGGGCATTTTATGGTTTGTTTCCCTGTCTTGCTTTGAAGGTTCCCTGAAAAGATAGAAGCTTGCCGAGCTCTTTGCTGAACAGCATCCTCTGTTTGTTTTTATGACATCATAGGATGTCCTTCTTACTGTACTTTCTTGCAACTCACAAGGTGTTTTTTATTATTAAATTACTCATATATTTGTATTTATGAGACACCATTTGATTCGAAAAAGTAGTCTTCATTTTCACCAGCTGAACAAAACTCATTGTGAGTATCATTACCCCAGGGTTTTCCTCTGTGTGCCTATCATTGTTTTGTGCATGCTTTTTTTTTGTATCTTGCTTCATAGTCTCTATGGTGAGTTCTCTGTTGTCATTGTAAGGGCATCTTAAAAACCTCACGAAATACTATTAGATGGATGTACTGATTCATCTAGCCAGCCTCCAGCTGAACCTTGTCACCCTTGCAGTAACACTACATAGTTCCCTTGCACTCTAGCTGCTCACATTTGTCTCTGTTTCACTGGTTCAAGGGGCCTGTGGAATTTTGTTTTTAATCTTTACTGCTGCTTTGCCTTCAAGACATTTGTTCTGTTTTACATTCATATCCTAGGACAAAATTTTGCATCATAACCCATATGGCCTGCCTCTTCTGTCCTCTGCCTTTCACTTGCTTCTCACACTCAGCATACTGTCCCCTGGGCCCCTGTAACAGGGCACATTTGTGCGACCCAGGTGCTCCTGCCACTCTGATAGTCTTCTTTGGTTGTGATGTCCACCTCCAGTGGCTCTGTGCAGTGTGCCTCCTCATTTTTGTCCCTGCTGATCCAAAAATAAAGACCTTTTTTTTCCTCATAGTTTTGCTTATCTGCCACCTGTTTGCCGCAGTGAATGTCAGTTTTGTCTGACAGGTATCTTCTTGTATTTAACTCTCCACCAAGTCTTCACTGTCTCAAGTCAATGCCCAGCATTTAGCATGTGCCGAGTAAATTTAGTCTTGAGAGAATGAAGAACTCTGCATATCTTTCTGGAATATGCAGTGTAATAGGACTGATGAGGCACGCATGACAAGGTGTGTCCACTGGAGCAACACAGAGCACATGCATAAGAAAGTGCCAGGTGGCCCAGGGACTTGGAAGGGTGGGCTTCGTGACTGGCTAAACCAGTTTTGAAAGACCTTGTCTGAGCTGAACAAGATGTGATTGGCTGTGTTCTGCAGCTGATGATGATGGAAAGAACCTGAGATGTCAAAGCAGGTACACAGAGGCCTGGAGACAGAGTAGTCCTTAGTATGGGTGGTCCAGCTTGAGTACTGTCTTAAATCCTGTGCTTGCAGTTGGGATTCAGATGCCTGAGCAGCAGGGAAGCATTTATATGCTATCATCAGAAAGTGCAGTGGTTCAGTGAAAATTTGGAGCTATTTTTAAACTCAGTTCTAGGCACAGTTAGTGATATAAGGTGATGGAGCTATGCCTTGGGAATATGTAGTATGCAGCCGACTAGTAAGGTGGATGGGGCGTTGGAGCAGAAGAAACATTTTGGAGATAGAGAACCCTCAGAACTTTGTGGCTGTCATGAGAGAGGTGACCGTTAGGGGCAGTGAGGTTTATTGTATCAGTGGGCATTTTCCAAGTAAACCACCTCATAAGCCCTCCTTTGCTCTGATGGGCCTTGGGCCATAAGAAGATAGAGCAAGGAAGTCAGAAATGCATAGCCCTGGCAGAAGTCTCAGAGGTTCCACAGCCCCTTTCATTTCATAAGAGTATGTCTCCATTTGTGAAATGGAAAACAGGGCTCCTTTTTTACAGGGAATGAGATGTATTTTCTGGAAATATCTGCTCCCACGTGGAAGGAATTTGTTTGGTATCAGCCTTGTCGTTAAGTAAACTTGTTCTTGTTGGTTGGCTGAGAGGAGAGGGTGGAGAACTTGTCACTGTGTAATGTAAGAGTGTGTGGGCTTTGGGTACAAGTGGGATTAGATCCAGAACTGGGTGATATATCATCCTCCCCCTGCAAGCATTCAAAAAATGGTATGTGTTTTTCTTGGGAGCAGGCATTTAATAGAAACTTAACCCAAGATATGTTGAGATCGCTGATTGCTCTCTCTGGTGAAAAGTTCCTGAAAGTTTTTTAAATGTAAGTTTGAAAATAGCCACAGAGGTGAAGCTACATAATGACAAAGGCCTCTGAGCTGTAAGGAGGGAATGGAAATAGAGGAACTTTGCTGGTACTCTGAATGTTTTCTTCTTAAGAAACCATCTTCTGCCATATTAGAAGCAAAGACTCAATGAAAACAAATGGAAATGAGCATGGGAGATGCACAGATAAGAGGACAGCAAAACATGATAAATGAGTGGCCCCTGATCCAAGACAGGACTCATCAGTGACGAAGGGGCAGGGGGCTGGTGGTGGCTAGAGCTTAAAAGAGGAGGCAAGAAGCAGCAGGTTGGCAGTAGTGGGAGCCTGGAACATGGCTGGGTTTCAGCTTAGGAAATGTCTTATGTTGCCTTGTTAACTAGAAATTCAAGAAATTTTATACAGGAATTTATTCCACAACTGTATAGTTTCCTTGGCTAGTTGAGAGCTTAATTAGTCTTTCTTTCTTTCTTTTTTTTTTTAAATTGGAGATCATGTTCCATTTTACATGAAAGTTTGCAGTGGAAAAAAGCTATAAAGCATCAGGACTCTGTTTATATTGAGTTTGGCGGAGAGTGAATTGCGGTCAAGTGCCAGTGTATTACTGCAGCCCACATTTGGTGTGTGTTTGCTTTGTGAATGCTGATGCTGTGTTTTCATTGGAGGGCAGGCACAGGGGAAGAGAGGTCCGAGTGAGTCGGAACCACAGGTCTTAGGGCTGGCTGGAGTGGGAGAGCCGCTCTCCCTGCAGCTGCCCTGTCACTGCTAACTATGCTGAACTTTCGGTGGGGCTTTCTGCCTCCTCAGGTTTCCCAGTGTTCTTATCTTGTGAAGTAAGGTTAGGTACTATCAGAGGTCTTGCAATGCTGCAATTTCATGATTCTGAAAGAGAAAGAGAAGACAACCACCGTGGAGAATACACTTTTCATTTTTTAAGAATAAACCTTTAATGTATTTATACTTGAAACAAAAAATTCATACTACAAAGGCCCACTTTCCTACACTTATTTTTTTCTGCAGCTGCTCAGGCAGGAGACACAGAATGGCACTACTATGCTGAAAGACTTGGGAAATATCACCTCTGCCCCATTTCTTATGCCCGTGTGCCTCCCATGCCAGCAGCATTTGCTCAAAGCTTAGCTCACACAGTACTTGGCCATGGAAGGTGGCTTACCAGGTGTTCTTGTTATTTTTTCACCCTTCCCTCTCTTTGAGCTTTTTGTCTGGTGAACAAGGGACATATTCTTTTTTTTTTTTTCAAGGGACATATTCTTGGTATGGTATGAGGAAAAAAGAGCAAATTAATTTGGAGTGAGACATATTTAGGTTCATATCCCAGCAATCCAGCTTAATAAATACAGTAGTCTGAGAGCTCAGTTCAGAGCTCAGAATCATATCTGTAACTCAGAGATAAGGGTGCACACTTCCCAGGGATCGTTAAGGACTGAGGGCCCCAGAGAGTGAATGCATCTTTCTCCCTGTGGGGCCTTTGGCAAGTTCTAGGCTGGAGGATCTTGAACTTTCATCAAGCTTGGGCTTACTGCTCCTTTTCAGACAGTGCCTTCCTTGGGGAATCGAAGGAGTTCATCTGCTGTGTCCACCAGAACATCAGGAAAGTGCTTCTGAGTGCATAACCAGCCTCAGTTACTGAGCTCCTGGAGTAGTTCCTGCTCAGCTTGTTTCTACCAATGTAGCCTTCCTTCTTCAAAGGAGAGAGAGAAAGACAGGGAAGCTGAGTAGATGAGGACCTCTGTTTGCAATCTGTAATTTAACAAAGTTGGCCTGGCTGGGACCCAAGCACATTAGAAAAAGGTCCAGGGAAGGCTGATGAGAATAAAGGAGGATTGAACAGAAAGACGGAAAAGAAAGTTAATCTTGGAAATCATAGCAGGACATTCTATAGATTAGGAAGGATCTTGGGAATGCCAGAATGTAAAGGTCAAGATGTTTTGTAAACATTTCCATTTCTGCCTGAGGCTACAAAATCAGATAAAATAAACAAACATATCTTTTCATGCAGACACAAATTTCATCACACTTGAGGTGATTTTATTAAATGTGCTCTGATAAGGATGTGGGTTGGCTATAAAGGAAATATTTTTTCTTGGAGTATGAAATAAGCAGTTGATGAAATAAAGTCAGCAAGAGAGAATGTGTCTGCAGATGGTCCTGGGAGGGTGTGGGTAGGCCTTATGGCATCCCATCTCAGCACTGTCTCATCTTGTGGGGCCCTGCTGAGTATGCTCCTTGACTACCTCATCCTATGCCCAAATACATAGAAATTAGGATTGCCACCCACTTTCCCCTAGGTGTGGGGAGAATGCAGTGATTTAAATGTGGTGCCTTGCTCTGAGATGCTAGATAACCTAATATGCAAGCACATAGGAGAGGAAGATCCAGTTTCCTAATGGCTACTGACATGTGATGTGAGAGAGATGGAGGAGAAACATCTGATAAACTGGCCCTAGACCTCCCTTACTGGGGCCTGCTTGACATTATTGTGATGCTCTGGAGATGGGTGGCCCCTGGGCCAACTCCCTGGGGCTGGGGTGCTGAGTAGTCCTGAGCTTCCCCTGCAGAGCAGTGATCACCAAAGAAGGACAGAGTCACCTGTGGTCTCCACATAAACTGCCTCAACAAAGCCAAGTTGGGTGACTCGTTCAGCTACTGGGCTACCAGACAGTTTTCAGGTCTGAACGTCCCAGCTGCTTACACTCTTCTCCTGCTGCTCTGGGTGAATGTCAGTTTTTAATCCTCAAATCTAGCTAAGTGTCTTAGTTTGTAGCTTCTAGGAAGGATTAGAAGAACTACAGTCATACCTCAAAGTCAGTTGTTTCCACATAAAGCTATTTGGTGAGGTTAAACTACTTCACAAATATAGTAGTTTCTTGAGAGTCTTCCTGCTGTTTAGCTTCTGTCTGTTGCTTTTCTTTTTTTTTTTTTTTAACCAAAGTAGGATAGTAGAGTGAGTAAATGTTCTCATTTCAAATGCTGAGACTTGCTTTAAACAGCAGATCAGCAGATAGATAAAATAGATCTGAGCATGGAAGGCCTGGCTATCCTGATTTTAGGTGAAGAGTGGCTCAAGGAACCCTTATAGCAGGCATGGTGACATGATATGTCTGTAATCCCAGCTAATCAGGACACCAAAGCAGAAGAACCACAAGTTCAAGGTCAGCCTGAGAAGCTTAGTGAGACCTTGGCTCAAAATAAAAATTTAAAATGAGCTGTGGGTATAGGTGGTGTGCAGTGGTAGAGTGTTGTTGTAGTGTGCTGGTGATGCTGGGTTAAATCCTGGCAGTGCCAAGAAGTGTTCTTGCTTCCTCCCTACTTGGCCCTGGAGCATGTTCCTCCTTAGTTGGCAGGAGTTTTACTTTGGCCTTGTTGGCATCTTCCTTCATCCTCCCTGAGTATAGCCTCCTGGTGGTGCTGTCTTCACCCAGCCTTCACAAGCTGGTACTCGTGGAGCCAAGTAGCTATGTTGAGTGAGGCCCAGTTACAGGGAAATGTGAGATCTGTTCCTCTCTTTAGACATAATATTTGTGCTCCGTGGTAAATTATCCTTGAAGTCATCAATGAATCAGGTATGAAAAAGCCTTAGAAGTTAAAGTCCTGAACTTTTTTTTTTTTTTAATTTGGTACAGGGTTTTGCTACATAGTTTGGATTCATAGTGATCCTCTTGTCTCAGCCTCCCGAGCACTGGGATTACTGGTTCATGCCACTATGTCCAGTTTGGGCTGGTACAGGGTGCCTGAGTTCTGGAGCTGGCATGGCATGCAGTACGGTGGGTTGACCCAGGTCCTTGTGCTTGCCAGGAAGGTGCTTAGACTGCTGAGCTATCTCCCCAGCCCTAGAATCCTACCCATTGAGAAGGAGATCATTTTGACATCTTTGACCATTGGTCTCTAACGAAATAATCCTGAGCCAGTCAGAATTTGAAGAGATTGAGTTTTTGTGAACACAAATGCTGACTTCTTTTAAGGTATGAACCTCATGCTTCTTTATACTTTTGTGAATCAGTCACATGATGGTGTAGGCTGAAGAAAATAAGAATGTATAAATGTGTGTAAACTGGTGTTGGGTTGGCATCTCTTTTATCCTCCTCCCAAACTAGTAATGGGCATTGACTTTAACTCAGGTCAGGCACGGTGTCTGAGCACCATTGCAATAGGCACTGTATTATTTTCTTGGTGTGGTTCTCTTTAAATCTGGATAACAATTCTATGACATAAACGATCTGTTCTCACTTTACAGAAGCACAGAATTGCTCAGGAAGGTTAAATAATTTGAAAATCTACCACAGTGGAAAGTGGCATAAGTGAAATTTGAGCCAGGTCTAGCAGACTTCTGGGAGTTCATCTACTGGCATCCCATGAGCATCCTTTTTGCTGGTTGCCTGGGAGGTTGAAGACAAGAGCATTACTGCTACAGAGGAGGAAACAAAGATAAATATTTAATAAGAGATAATTAGAAGGACAGCTGTGATAAGTATTAGAAAATGTTACCTAGAAAATTAGAATGCCATATGTGAGGACTGAAGGTAGAGGCTGAGTTGCTATATTTAGCTAAAACTAGAAGGAAAAAGCTTCATTGAGGTGGTACACTTGTCGTGGGGTCATAGGATGGGCAGAATCTACCTAGTCTAGTTGGGGAAGGACAAATGCCCAGGTACATAAATATGGTCCTAAAGAAACTACTAGACTGTGTACGTGGAGGTAGATGGATCATATATATGCATATATTGTGCTTGCCTGGATATACTCATGCTGACATTCTTTAAATTCTTAAATTATCTTCAAAAACAAAAGGCTAATTAATTTACTTAGAAGGTTTATCCAAATTATATCTCTAATTTTCCTGAGAACAAGAAAACCTGTAAAGTAATACTTACCAACTTGCTATTAATAGACATTCATGTTTATACTGGCCAGGTAGGAATGAGGCTTTTTTTTTTTTTTTTTTTTTTTTTTTTTTTTTTTTTTTTTTTTTTTTTTTTTTTTTTTTTTTTTTTTTTTTTTTTTTTTTTTTTTTCTTTTTTTCCGGGCATTGGTGAATAGGGCCACTCCTTTTTTTTTTTTCTCCTATAAGTATATGGATTTTTTTTTCTTTCTAGCATGTTGAAACATTAGACTTATGTTTGATTTTGGAACTAGCTCCTGTCTGCCTACTGCAGGTAACCCCACATTTCTGGGTAGCTATAGTTTGTAGGTAGCAAGTGCAGGCAGCCACCAGTTCATGCCCGCTGTGAACATGGAGACAACTTTAGACTCCCAATTAAAGGCTCCATAATGCATTCCACTACAGGTGACGAAACCCAGAATAACAAGCAAGACAGCTTTTAAAGTAACACATGTAGTGTCTCCTCTGCATGTGTTTTGTGAGCTTGTGCTTCGTTTTTCAAAAGGGGAGGATGCATTATTTTAAATTATTTGGAGGAAGACTCACTCTTCCTGAAGCTGAAAGAGTGGCTGTGAATATTCCCAAGTCTGTGTGAGCAGCAGGACACTGTGAAGCGGTGGTCCTGATTGAGTGGCGGAGAAAATGCTGAAGATAGGTGAGTTAATACTGCTCTCAGACAGTCTCTGATGTCTTTGTTGAAATTGTGTAGAGTTTAGATGACTAATATGTGTTGCTGTCTATGGTAGAATAGAGTTCAGTTGCAGTTTTAGAAGAGTTGTGTTCCCTCAATCCCTCCCATTATTTTTCTGTGGCTCTGGGTTTGGGGAACCAGTGTTAAACTGAGGAAGGGATGAATATTGTGGGTGCTAAATGGCACCTGAAGCTTTGCCTATGGATGGTTTCATTTTGAAGTATGTGAAGAATGGAAATGTTTCAGAAATGGAACTCCGAAGAAATTGAATAGTTTTTCTTACCTGAACTATTTTTTTTCATTTTTCAGAGTTTACTTTTTTTTTTTTTTTTTTTTTAGATTTTACTTTTTTTATTAACTGTAGGATGCCCCACTTCTCAGTGATCTAGTTGCAGTGGTAACCTCATGAAGTGTACTGTAAACACTGAGAAGTTTGCTTCTGTTCTCCCCCTGGGTAATTACTGGTCAGAATGTTAATGATCTTATATTCTCTAACCATGGGAAAATAAGTTTATTTTGTAGGTAAAAATTTTTGTACTGTGTTTTTAAAATAACATTTAGGGCTTGTTCTGAGCTATGCTACTACTACACGTAGTTTTTTTTTTTTTTTTTTTTCCCTACAGTACTAGGGATTGAATTCAGGACCTTGTGCTTGCCAGGCAAGCATCTAAGATGCAAGGTATATCTCCAGCCCCTTAAATTTATTTTTAAGGTTAATAAAGAGAGCTTTTTAAGCAATCACTAAACATATATTAGCATTTATTCACTTTTGTTCAAGTCTGTGCATAATATTTGCTTTGGTTTTTCTAAGGTTTTTTGTTCAGGAAGCCTTTGGGGGCTTAAATTGGCTACTAGGAGGAAGAAGGACATCAGAAGACATAGATTGGTGTTGACATATGTAGTCTTTTGGCTCATTAATTGCATCTTTGGTGGCCAATTCTATTTTGTAGAGTCACAGATTCTTCTCTTGGATGGAGTGTGGCTACCTGCACATCATTTTTTATTATCATTATTATTATTATTATTATTATTATTATTATTATTATTATTATCATCATCATTATTATTATTATTATGTGGCCAGATCAGCCTGCCATGGTGCAGCATGTGGTGCCAGGGAAGAAACCATGGTCCCTTTGCTTCCCTAAGCTTGCCTAAGCTTGATCTAAGCTTTAGATCACTGGGCTATCTCTCTGGCCCCATCGTTTATGTTAAATAGATATTTGTCTGCCCAGTGCCCAGAGCTATGTATATGATTCTCTGCCTACATATAGTCTACCCACTGTATTAACATGATGTGTGTCTGTGACTACATCATGGTGTACACACAGTTGGGGTCCAGTTAGGCTTTCTGGGGAAGATTTTGTGGAGAAGTGGGCTTGGGGTAGAGTTCAAAGAGAGGGGAAGTAATGAACTCTGGCAGGAAGTATACACAAAAGCTGCCAATAAAGGAGATAGTAAGTCGTGCATTTATGGATAAGCATGAACTGTGGAGAGCAGATTATAAAGTTGTGGTTGAAAATAGGCTAAAGCAGAAGAGGGAACAGGAGATGAGAGCCACACTGAGAACAGGGAGTGGGAGGGCAGGTAGGGTCTTCTCCATGTGTTGCTGGTGAATCTCCCCCAGCATCCTGCCAGGCTGCCACCTAGTGGAGCTAGATGAAACTCCTGGGGGAGCACCAGCTTCTGGTCTTTCTGGATAAATTGTGTATAATTTCTTAGTAATATGGAACTTGCTTCTCTTTCCCATAGGGATTTTAAATGAAAGGTTAGAGAAGGCAAATGTAGCAGTCTTCTTCATGTGATGTTAATCTGAGGGAACCCCCTGGAGTGGTTCTGCAGCAGAGGGAAAGCACCTGCACAAGCCTGGGCCTGTTGTACTTTCCTGGGGCTGGCCTGTCTGGTTCACGTAGTTACAGTGTCCATCCTGGGGACAAACAGAGGCTCTGCCTGTGGGCCCCACAACCCACAGGCTGATGTGTGTGCCCTCACAAACACTGAATTTGTGCTAGGTTGCAGGTACTCCTAAAGGGACTGGGATGTAGAAAGACACAGAATTCCCTCTTTTTTGGGAGCTGACATTCTGTTCTGGGGAGATTTACTGAGGTCAAACCCAAGGCCTTTCTACCACTGAGCCTTATCCCAGTCTTTAGTATTTTTAGATTTTGAGACAAGGTCTTGCTAAAATGCCCAGGCCAGGCACAAACTTGTCATATTCCTGCTTTATCCTTCAGAGTGCCAGAATTATTATTATTATTATTTTTTTTTTTTTTGGTACTGGAAATTGAACTTACAGCCTCACACTTGCCAGGTGGGTGCTATGCTGCTAAGCTGTGTCCCCAGCCTAGAAGAAAAATTTTAAAGAAAGAGAGGCTTGGGGGGGGGCAGGCAGGTGATGAGGTAATGATAGTGGCAGTTGTGACTAAGTCATCACTAATGATAAGATGTCAGACTCACCTGAGAGTTATGAGGAAACCAACCAGGAATGTCCTAGGGTAGGACTTTCCAGGTCAAGGGCCAGCAGCTGTAAAGACACTGCAGTTGGGATGGCCTGATACATTCCAGAAACAGCAGTGATCTTGATATGGGGAAAGATGAGTCTAGAAAATAGCAGGGTCCAATTAGATGAGGCCCAGTGGATTGGTTCATGAACCAGATTGTAGTGGATGTCAGATGGAACACTGTTTGATCTAGGAATCTTATCTCATTTTACAAATGAATCTTAGACAGGGAAGTCAAGTCAGGCATCCATGGTTATCCACCTCATTGTGCCAGAGCTGGAAAGAACATCTATCTGTCCACTTCGAGTGTTCTTCCCAACAACAGCCTGCTGCATGTGGAAATGTGATCACAGATAGGTGCAGACTTCCCAGTGGTACAGTAATGGCTCGAGAGGAAGCACAGTGCTGGGACTGTGCCAGAGACATTCAGTGCCAAATATTGCCTTCTTTTGTTTTGGTATTGAGATACATTCCTTGGGCTTTCACAATAATGTGCTATTGATTGGACCAAAATCCTACAGTCTCTGAAGGAAGACTGCCCTATTACCTATTCTCTGCCGAAAGAGAGAGAGAGAGAGAGAGAGAGAGAGAGAGAGAGAGAGAGAGAGAGAGAGAGAGAAAACAGACAGACAGACAGAGACAGAGAGACAGACAGACAGAGACAGACAGACAGAGCATGCTCTATTTCTTTCTTTAATGTTTTTCTTCTAGGCTAGGGACACAGCTTAGCAGTAAAGTGCCTGCCTGGCAAGTGTGAGGTTGGAAGTTCAATTTGCAGTACCAAAACCACATTCACATGTAAGTCATTTGGATATGTTGTATAGTTAACATAAGATGACATTTCACAATCCTAAGGTGTTTGATCAGTTTTTTTTTTTTTTTTTTTTTTTTTTTTTTCCTGCAAGGTGTCACTATGCAGCTCTGACTCATGGTGATCCTCCTATTTCCTGTTTCCCAAAGTGCTGGGATTATGGGTGTGTGCCACCACACTCGGACTCCATTGCTGGCTCAGCGTGCCCTAGAGCAGTGCCTGTGTGGCAGGTGGGCCCAGGAATTGAACCCTGGCCCCTGCACTTCCCTAAGCAAGCGCTTAGTCCACTGAGCTATATTGCTGGCCCTTTTGATCAGTTTCTTGTATGGCACCCTTAGTATGGAAAATTGAACACTGAAGATTATTCAAAATTAATTTGCAGACAGAATTTCCAGTTGACAAGCAAAGGCACATTGTCACCAGCTGTAGCTTAGCTTAGAAAAATTTTATCCAGTATTCCTTATTCTTATTTTCCTTTTATGTGTGTTGGGTGGTTTAAACCCAGAGATGTATATCGTTGAGCTCTATTCCTCATTCTTTTTAGTTTTTATTTGGAGACAAGCTGTCACTGAGTTGTTCAGGTCAGACTTAACTTATACTCTTCCTGTCATAGCTGCCTCAGGGCTACAATTACAGGTACATGCAGCTGTTCCTGGCTTCCTACTATATTTTGAATCTGCTAGGACTTTACCCCCTTTCATTTCCTTTACATCTTATGACTGCTGTGCCCTGGACACAGGCCACCTTCTCCAGTATCACTCTGTGATGAAGGTCAGAGCAGTGCTAAGTATAGCAAAAATGACTTTCAGCTGTCAATTGAATTGTCTCTGTTTAATCATCCCATGTCCTTTTCCCAGTAGTTAGAGTGACAAAGTATGTGCATTTTGTGGAGTGAATGCATCCTGCCCTCCCAGGCTGTTCTTTCCTTGCTTTTTAAGTAAATGTTTTATCGATCCTATGAGATTTACATCATCTTCATGTTTTGCGCTCACATTTGTCATTAAGGCCTCCCTACTTTTCTGCCAGCCAAAATGACTCCATATGTTCACTTAAAACATAGTGTACGTAAATGAGCTCTGAAGCTTTATCCACTTAAATCATTAAGGTAAGAGTTGATTTGTATCCTTTAGAATCAGTTGTTGCAAATTTTGTTTGGCTTCCACTGGACCAGAGGGCACAGCTATCTGTTGTCCTTTGGTTTATACTTTTTAGGAGAGTAGCACTCTCAGCAGAGCTCCCTAAGGTGGGCTTGGTGAGAAACATATGCGTGAATGCTGGCTGGGGAAAATTCCACGATCAAAACTCAAGTAGGACAGCAAGAAAGCAGAAGTGAATTATTTCTATGGGGGCTGGCCTGAGTAGTCAGCCTCAAGAGAACTTCACAAGAAACATCTCTGTAATTCTAGCTTACTAACTGAGGAGGAGCATCACAAATATTTGCTGCGTGTGAACTGGAGGAAGAGGGCTCAGTCAAAAGTGTCACCAAAGGTACTTTATGACATCCCAGCTTCCAGGACTGTGTCTCAGCTATAAACTGCAGCATGAAATGCCCAAATATAATTAGCAAGTTGCTCTGTAGCTTATTCCAAGCAGCCCCAGATGGACATGGAACCCTTTTTTATTTATTTATTTATTTATTTATTTATTTATTTATTTATTTATTTATTTATTTTGCAGGACTGGGGTTCAAACTCACAACCTTGCACTTGCCAGGCAGGTACTTGTTCCATGGAGCTATCTTCCCCAGCCCCTGGAACACTTTATAAGGTACAAATCTGGCCTGAACTTCACACATCAGAGCTTTTCAGCTTTCCTGTGCCCCTTCTCTGGATAAGTACTTAATAATACTTCTTTCACCACCTCACACCTGCAAGCTCCTTCCATCCCATTCTTTCACCTTTTGGGAAAATCTCTGCCCATATCCAGCTTCCAGCTTTGGGCCTAACTTCATTCTCCTGATTAGGATCTGGATCTGGATCTGGTTATCTTTTTGTCTCTTTCTTTGTCTCCACCTGTTTGTCTATGCTTCACACACACACACACACACACACACACACACACACACACACACACACACACACACACGTCTTCCAGGCCCTGCAAGTCTTGCCCTTCTCACTTCCTGCCAGGGAGGCAGTCAGCCCAAAGATGGCAAAGGTATTTCCTACATGGAGTCCATCAAGAAAAATGCCTCTTAGGAATGGTGGGCCACCCCAAACTGTGACAACAAGAGACCTTTGTCCTGAGCTCAGCCATGCCTCCTCATCTTTGTCAACAAGTTTTCTTAGTCACAATGCCCTCCCCCACCTGGAGTGAGACTCCAGTAGTACTCATCCCTGCTGCAGAAGGGGCTTTCTAGGTTGTTCCCTGAGCCTTACTAGACAGGAAGCTGGAAGAAATGGGGTGAAAGTTGGTCACCTGCAAAGTCCTTTTCCCCTGTACTTTGGTGTTGGTAAAGTGGAAAAGCTGACAGGAAGATTGGAAGTCTTTAGGCACTGTTTTCTCCTTCTCTGCCCCAAATACTACGCCAATGATGACACTTATTATACAAGAAAGGGAAAGCCCACTTTAAAGTGGCTCATGTGCAAGAGAGCCTTTTATTAGCCTCCTAGTTAGGATGAGGCTTGATTTAGCAGGGGCGTGCTATGAAGAGCCCATTTCCCCTCCGGCCTGCTTTATGTGGCCTAGCATCCTCCTGAGCTGGCCTCTTTCATGTTAGGAGGCTCCTGCAGCCAGAGGGAGTGGCCCCTCCCAAATTTGTGAGGACTCAGAGACCAGTGTGTTCCCTGTGGCACCTGTTATGGTGATTGACTTAGACTTGGACTGCCCAAACCAGTTACTCTATGGCCAAGGGTTCTAGTGTTACGCCAAATAAATTAAAATGGGTAGGACTGCTCCTCAGAAAGGGACAGACAAGCGATACTGACTCATCCATAGTTTCTAACACACAGACCTCTACTTCTGATGTTTCTTTACCAAATTTCTTCTTCTTTCTTTATTGACTATAGGGTGTGTAGTGATTGGGGGCCTGTACACTGGGTTGTCAGCACCCCATGACAAATGTCAGATGTAATTAGAGAGAGTACGGACACTGACTCCATGAAGCACAGCAGCATGAGATCCCAAAGGCAGATTTAAAAAGTCAGTAATAGACTGACAAGCTACTCAGATCTGTCTTTTAAGCATTAAACAGAATTGGGGAAAAATTAATTATACATCTTCAGCCTATTATAATTATATGTCACCATTAAATACTGAAATCCAGTACAATTTTCTAAAAAACTATAAATGACCATATATTCCTGCAAAGATTAGTCTAATCACTGTATTTGACCAACTATTTTACCTGAAATAAGTGAGATGTCAATAATGCACAGCTTTTGAAACTGCATAGAAATAAAAAAAACAGAGCGAACAGTTCTAGAAAGAGCTATTTAATTTGGTCCAGACAAGTGCTGCCAGAGCACCATTCAGACACGGGCAGGAGAGGAAAGGCATGCAGGGAAAGCTGCTTTGTGGTGAGTGGGCTGGAGCAGAAGAGGTATCGGTTTATCCTGTGGATGAGCTTACATCTGATGTGTCAGGTCTGAACTCCAGAGCTCAATCTCTAGACAGGCAGTGTTCCTAGCTACATCCATGAGGAAAATGGGCATGTGGGAGCCCATCCAGCAGGGAACCTCTGTTACCAGTAGACTTTGACCCAAACCCCAATGAGAACTGGAGTCAGCAGAATCATCCTTTTAAATCCTAGAAGCCTAATCCAGGAATGCTGGGCCAGACTCCAGGAGTGCTGTGACCCAGGGTGAGGCTATCTGCAGGGAGGAGCCCTTAGTTCCTGAGGCCATAATCACAGTCATAGAGATTTAGTTCTAGTTCCTTTTATGAAACTTGTACATGTGAGCCTTTGAATATGCCATGTCAACATGCTAGGCCCATTTTCTCATTTGTGGACAAGTTTGAGGAATAAGGAAATGGAATGAGACAATTTAAAGGACCTTCCCTTGAGTGCTGGTTTTTCGATTCTTGTATCTGATGGCAGGTGTGCTGGGAAGAGTCATGAAGAACTGAGATGGGGATTTGTGTCCTCCTGTTAACCCATATGGACCAGTGGTGACACTGCCTCTGTATTGTATGGCACACATGGCTTAAATAGCTTCCCTGTCACTTACGTGGCTGACTGTGGGCTGTAAACTGTCCATGTCACTTGAATACCACAGACTGGGCACCTATGGTTATAGTTCACTGAACAAAGGGCTTGTGGCCTTTCTCAAGCTAAAGTTGAATACTGGCTGCTGAGCTCATGTCCCCAGACATCCAGATGTTAAGGAGTGTGGTAGTCATCTCTGTGAGGGCAGATCAGGCAGTGACTTGCAACAGGTTCTCTGTTAAAAAAAGGTTTCCAAACCATGGTTCCACTTTTACCTAGCGATTGGCAAGCCTGATTGGTGTTTTGTGCTCCTGTCTTGGTAGGAGACTAATCAGAGTGCTGTTCTACAAGAAGTTGCTTATTTGTTTTGAATGTAAACTGATATAAACCATTGGTCCCACACTCAAATGCCTGCAGCAACCAGGAAAGTAGAAAGAAGATACAATTAGTATTTCATATAATAAACAGTTGAGAGTTGTGAGATTTGTGGAAAACTTGGAACTGGTCCCCTTTAAAGCCACTGAAATTCATATGAAAAACAAGATTTAACTAGTCAAAGAGAATGCCACCACCTAATGGTGAGCAGTTTGCAATTCTTGTACTGGAAACCAATTGACTTTAACTGTCGCTGTTTGCTTGGTGTCACAATACGGAAATGGTGTTCAGCAATTGATGGATTTGCATGCTCCTTATTGTTTTATTTTTATAATGATGTCAGCTTTTACTGTAGATTAAAAGACTGGATATCTTGGTGATAAGGGTCCACCACTATTTCCACCCACAAATCAAGAGATCCCTTAAAATAAATTTATAATCTCATGAAATATTTTTGCATTTGGAGGTTGAATCAATTTAGAGAAGTAGAGATGAAAATTTTACCCAAAACAGTTCTTGGTATCTTACATTTGAAAACTATGCATCACTGAAGATAAAGAACTTTAAGTTTTTGAAAGTCGCACTTCTGCTTTGCAAGTTGACTCCTGAATACAGTCCCTCTGCTTTGTCTTTCCTGTGTATTGGGCAGGGGTGGGGTTAGCGACTACAGCAGCTTTGGGAGTGGACACTTGTGTTCATTCTCTTCCCGCCCACACTTGCCATTTCTGCTTCCCCACCCAAATGGCCAGTCACCCTCCCTCTGCTAGAAAGGAACAAACAAACCAGCAGATTCATTATCTGTTCAGTGTTAGTCACTCACTAGCCTTTCCTTTTCCTTCAAGAAGTGCTTATTCTTTTGTGTGTGTGTGTGTGTGTGTGTGTGTGTGTGTGTGTGTGTATACTTGTATTTTTATTTTTATTTTTTGTCTTTTTTGAGACAGGGTCTCACTATGCAGTTCAGGCTGGCCTTGAGCTCACTTTTGTAGCACAGGCTGGTCTCAAACTCATACTGATCCTCCTGCCTCAGCCTCCCAAGTGCTAGGATTACAGGCGTGCACCATCACGCCCAGCCCTGTCCTTGTATTTTTAAAAGGAGCTAATGATGGAACAGAAAATAGGACAGAGTATTGGAGTATGCATATAACTATTTTCTCTTAGTTCAGTGAGAAGAAATACTTGTACCAGTAGTGTTTAGAATATTTATGTCTGTATCTTGTACTCTGAACAGCTACTATGAAGACAACAATATGCACTGTATTGATTATTGTGGCTGTCCTACTGATGTGTTTTGAAACTGTCTCATTGCTATTTCTTTTTTATTGGAATTAATAAAAATTTTTAAAAATCCTAAGTGCCACCTGTCTGCTCAGAATACTTCCTGCACTGCAGAGGACAGTTTGAGGCTCTTAGCCTTGCAGGCACCTCAGGGGTTGCACCTTGTGCTGTGCGCCTCACCTTCTGTCAGAGCAACGCAGCCAACAGCCCCAGAGCATGGTGGTGGAGGGGGGATGACTCAGAGTATGCCTCTTTTTATTTATGTTATTACTATCATTTTACAAAATAATTTTTTAAAATTATATTTGTTTTTATGAGATATAGTGAGATAGTAGACACATTTATATAATGAATAGTGATTAAATCAGAGTAACTATCATCTCCAGCTCTTTAATCATTTCTTTGTGTTGGGAAGCCTTGAGGTTTTCTAGCTCTTCAGCAAGTAGTAGACTGTGGTCATCTGCATGCGCAGTAGAACACTGGGCCTTATTCCATCCATCTGACTGCATTTTGGTACCCACTGTCTACCCTTTCAGTATCCCCCTTTCTGTTGCCTTCTAAACCTCTGATGACCACTCTTCTAGTCCCCCATGAATAAAGCTTTTTAAAGGCACTACCTTTTCACATTCTTTTCACATTTCAAGACTGACTTCATCTATTAAGAAAACATGACAAAACTAATCACAGTATCCAATGATGAATCCCAAATTGGCTTTAGAAAACACAGCATGTCATAAATACAAACAGATGTAAAACTTGTTCCTAGGAAGGAGCCTTGCTTACTAGAGTGTTTATCACTTGGAAGAAATTCATGTCTTGAGTATAAAGGTGTCTGGAATTCCCATCTGGGATTTATTATTATGTGTATTCAACTGGCTCAGTGCCGGATGTTAGTTCTTAATTTAAAAGAAACAAAGTTTCCAGTCTGAACTTAGTGAGGTTACTGCTCTTTTAAAGTGGGCGGCTGTTGCATATGTCTTACTGGCCCTGGAAATTCAATCAAAGGGTTTTATTCAGTGCATCTTATTAATGGTCTCTAGGACTGCTGCAGTGCATTAGATGGGTGGCTAGTAGGGTTGCCTCTAGAGAGATAGGTGCAGTCCATGTGTTGAAGCCTGGAGTCTGGCGAGCATCTAATGGAGAGGTTTGTGTCTGCTCAGCACTCTGTGTGTGGGGGGGTGCTGAACAGTGTGCATCCATTCTGTGATTGCTGTAAAACAGGAGGTCTACAGCTGTCAGGATGATTTTCTTCTTAGTTTCTTTTCTGACAGATTCTTGGGGGCATTTGTTAGATTTATAGATATTTGCAGATTACTAGCCTCAGTTCTCCAATGAAGTGCAAATGTTCCTTCTTATTTTCCTCCTTTGAAGGTAGCAATGTACTTTTTTGAGTAAATGGATATTAAATTTATTCTTATATATTGTCATAATTCAGTATCATGAAATGACTACTCATTTGTTATATGATGCTTTCAAAGAATCCAATGTATTCTATACTCTTTAGAAAGAGGAAAAACAAACACAAGGTATGGTCTTGTATTTTAAATAGCATAGCTTAGAGATCTGCCTCTGAAGACGACTGACATCCCCAAGGATAATAGAATTAAGGATGGTAGTTCCTTACAGCCTTCACTAGGCTTCATAGAGGAGATGGTACTTGAGTAGGGCTTTGAAAACCTCTGCTGTTACACAGCAGAGACACTAGATTTGTTACAGCTGCCTTCACTGTGGTTGTATAAGGTGTCATGATTTATCCTTAGGCTTCTTTTTTTTAATTTTAATTTTTATTCTTTTGGTACAGGCTCTAGCTACACAGTTTAGACTCATATTGATCCTCTTGTCTCAGCTTCTCCAGTGCCGGGATTACAGGTGTGTGCCACCATGCCCAGTTTTGGGGCCATCATGATGCATCTAGGGTTCCAGGCCTGGCATGGCATGAGGTACTGCGGACTGAGCTTGGGTCTTTGCACTTGCCAGGCAGGCACTTAGACCACAGGGATTTCCACACAGCCCCATCCAGTTGGTGAAAATGGATGTCAAAAAACTTCTAATTGATACTTTTTACTCCATTCGTATCTATGAGTGTGTAGATACAGACCCCTGAATCTACCCTTCATAACACCTTTTGTGCTCCTTGCACTCCTGTTTGTTCTTGGAGAGTAAAGACGGTGTGTCACCTGATGCCCTGGGAATGGTCTTGCCCGCAGCTTGTCCTGTCTGTGCCATGTCTTCACGGATCAGGGCCTGTGGCAGCCTATAGTTGTGACAGCTGTGAATAATTATATACTGGCATTGGTGGACATTGAAATTGTCAACCCATGGTCATAAGAGAAACTAGTTTAAAATCTTAGATAAGGACAACTAGAGATGATGACATAACTAATTGATATAAGGAGGGGAATATTTCCTGAACATTTTCATTGTGGGATTTAGTGAAATTACAAATAAAGAGAGATAGAGTAGCATAAATGAATGGAAATCATAAGGCTTCTAGCCAACCTTGTCTATGTGAGAAGAAATTTAATGTTACTTATAAACAAAACCAACATGCTTTGTTGGAGGCGGCATCAGGTGTCTGTGCTATCAGCAATAAGGATGCTCCTTGGTCCTGGAGCCTCAGGAGCCACTCAGGCCAGCTGGAACACGGGCCCAAAGCTCCAGGTCATGATGCCCTTTACTCTTAGTATCTTCTTCCTTTCATTTACAGGATGAAAGGAATCAAGTGTGTAGGTCCAAGCAATGGTATTAAGCATGAAAGAAATTAGTAGTCCTGTAAAACAACACATGAATTGAAACATAATAAGATTTTATTATTTACTAATAGAATGTGTGCAGTTGTTGTGCCCCACATGTTTGCATGTTTGTATCAGTCAACCAGGAGGCCAGCTACACAGGCCTTTGAAGAAGAAAGCTTAAAACAAGGAAATACTAAGATAAAGGATGATGAAACTTGTAAGAAATGGTAAGAAGGAAATGATATTTTCTGAATCTCTTGTCTTTGAAATGCTTTAGCATAAAGCCTTGAGAAGTAGGGATTAAAAGGTGAACAAGAAAACTTAAAATAAATAGATGTTAAATACTATTATAGTTTCTCAAAAAATTAAACGTTGCCATGTAACCTAGCAGTTCCACTTCTAGATGTACAGCTAAAATAATTGAAAGAATCTCAGAAGATATTTCTGCACCTACTTTCATAGCACCACTCTTCACAGCTGCCCAAACTGTAAGCACCCCAGAGTCCATCTGTGAGTGAATGAATTAAAAAATGATCCATTAACAAAATAGAATATCATTCAGCCTTTTAAAAAAAGGAAATCCTAACACATTTTAATATGGCTCATTCTTGATGATATTATTCTTCTTAAGTGAAATAAACCAGTCACAAAAATACAAATATTGTATGATTCCATTTACTGGGTTGCCTGTGCTCGTCAGATTCTTAGAGATAGAAAAGAACTCACTGAAAAGTTTTACAAAAAAAATAAGGTTCTGTGGGTGGATCGCAGCGCTAGCTGAACAAAATGTGAATGTACTTAATGTACTTAATGAAGTGATTATGATATCAAATTTTTGTGCATTTTACCCCAATTTAAAAATAAATCAGAACCACTGGGCATGGTGGCACATGCCTGTAATCCCAGCACTCGGGAGGCTGAGCCAGGAGGATCGCTGCAAGTTCGAGACCAGCCTGGGGTACAAAAGTGAGCTCAAGGCCAGCCTGAACTACATAACAAGACCCTGTCTCAAAAAGACAAAAAAAAAAAAATCAGAATCAAAAAGAAAATAAAGTATTAAGGAAGGGACTATTAGCTACAATGGGGACTGACCAGCACTCCTGTGGAGCATAGAAAAATAATACACATAAGGAGCACACTGCCCACCCAAGCATCCCTCTACTCCAGACTTTGGTGGACTTTGGTGGCTTCCCAGGTATCCCTTGGCAACAGAGAAGTCACTGTAGTGTGGTGTGGCAGAACTGGCTGGAAATCCAGCCTCTATGACACTGAGCAAAACTCAGAGGAACGTTTTGTGCTAGAGGTATTCTGCCACAAAACCTGTCGGAGAGGGACCTAGAAGGAGCTGCTCAAGGCTGGTGGCGCTGCCAGTCATGTGCTGTGAGAGCCACGACCTGAAAGGGTATCTGAGTGCAGGCCCTTGGTGCTAGATAAGCCAGAGGAACTTTCAGGAGCACACAGAAAGTGCCAGAAGCAGGTGAATATGTCTTGCTGTAAAATCTCTGCAGTGCCTTCCCCTGACAAAACTGGCAAAATAAAAGATAGGTGAAGCTCCTTTTTCTAATAGCAGGTAATGAAAGAAAATTTGTAATGGGAAGCAATAGATTTAAGAATCGCCACCTCAGTTTCTCAAACCTTGAAATCACATTGGATCCTGCTACCCTAATTTGCTATTTCACTTGCTCATTGTCCTAACAGTCTACCTTCAGAATGAAATTATGTCATTGCAAGAAAAACAGCACAATTTAGTATTAAACTGTGAATTAGCATGAGCAAATACCTCTTGCAGTGTCTTAGAGATGTTGAACTTTAGTAGCCTCAAAAAATTTAAATAGGCTGTACACTGAATTCTGAAGTACACTGGCAGGCAAAAAGATAGGATCTGAGAGCTAAAATCACAAGTGTTTCAGAGACTTACAGAGACCACATCACTGAAACTTAGGAGACTCTAAAGTTCAAGTTTGGTTAAAAGTGTAGAAGTTTCACATGTAAAGTAAAAATTGTGTGAAGTGGATACTGTTTTTGAGCACCTCTTAGTAATTGGCTCTATTGGAGGCTGACATCTACCTCCCAGGAAGTATTATCCTTATGGTACACTGTTGCCTCTATCCCCAGAATAGGTTGCTGTTTCTTTGGAGGCAGATGATGTAGTTGGCTTGTCTTTAGAGTAGTTTTGCTGTATAGCTGCAAATAGCTAGAAGATAGGATTTTGAATATTCTCATGAAGAAATGATCAAGGCTTGAGCTTCTGGATGACCAGATGTCTTCAGTATGAATGTATAATGTACTAAGCATCACACTGTATCCCATGAAGATGAATAGTTATATGCCAAGTAAAAGAATATATATATATATATATATATATATATATATATATATATAATTTAATTCAATTTTTCTGTCAGCTCAGCACACCCTGAGGGTGGGGCTAGCATGGCCTGTGATGCCAGGGATCAAACTGCAGTTCCCTGTGACTGCCTAAGCTTGCCTAAGCAGGTGCTTTAGATTGCTAAGCTATCTCACTGGCCTCAAGAAGATATATTCTTGGATGGGGCAGTTCAGTTTATTTAGTTGGCCTAACTCCCTCTATGAAGTTGGGGCACTCTCCCCTCAACTTTTCTTCATATTCCTTACAAGCATTTTGGTTTTTAAAAAATCTGTGCAGCAGGTGGTACACACCTATAATCCCAGCACTTGGGAGGCTGAGACCAGCCTGGGCTACAAAAGTGAGCTCAAGGCTAGCCTAAACTGCATAGTGAGATCCTGTCTCAAACAAACAAACAAACAAACAAAAATCTGTACAGCAGTACAACTATTCTCTATTAAAAAATACAAAAAAGAAAGGAAGGAAGGATGGAAGGAAGGAAAGCAGTCAGCCAGCCAGCCTCAGCCTGCCTGCCTTAAACACAGCATTCCTCTATAGAACATGAGAGGCTCACAATTTGAGAAGCCATATAGAGACCAGAACAAGGGGTTTGGAAGACAAGAAATGTCCAGCTTTGTATTGTACTATTTTTAAGCATAAAATCAGGTGGAATGGTAGCTAATGTACATTTTATTTTTATTTCTGTCTTGGGCAAGTTGAGCACAATTGAAATTGAGAAAATTAAATGGCTTAAGATGGGCTTTGCTAAATTCAACAGTGACAAAATCTCCTAGAATAGTTTTAAGATTGAAAAAGTTAGAAATTTTTAAGTTTCTTCTAAGAAAATTGTGGATTTGATATTACCTTTTGTTAGTTAGACAGACACCGCTCAGGTTAACAGTTGCTTTAAAAATATATACAATTTTGTGAATTGTAGCTAGTACATTTCTCTGTAGCTCCTCCTTAAGAATAGTCTGAATAGACTCAAGTTTGTAGCCTTGTCTGTCAAAGGAAAAAAACTTCTGATCCATGCCTTTGTGCTACCTGCAAAGATAGTGTCCTCTTGATCTAAAACACTATTTGGATAAGTTCTGCTTTGGTTCCCATTTTCACCACCTAATGAGTTGGGGTGGTGGTGAGTCTTAATCCTAGCCATCCACCCCTGGCAAGCCAAGCCCAGTCCTGTAGTTTTTCTGGCAGCCTTTTCTGTTCCTTAAAGGTGGCCCTGTGGCATACTGTTAGTTTCTTATGTCTGCCCATGTCAGAACTTAACTTAAAAATCAAAGTATGATAACTACAAGTGGATTGCATTGTATTTTCAAATACTTTTCAGACTGGGGAGCATACTGTAGTGGGTTGTAAACTGGTAGTGAACTTGTTACATCCAACTGGGTGTGGGAGGCCCACCTGAGAATCGTTGCCAGCAGCATAAGAGGCAGAACTGGAGAAGGTGTGGAGAGGCTGTTAGGGACGCTCTTTGGAGAAGCTGTTGAGGCTGTGGCTCTCTTGGGCTATTCTGCTGGCTTTCTTGATGAATGTGGCTTTTCTTTTCACTGGAGGAGCTTGAGACCTTTCTTGTCACTGAGAATGGTTGTGGTTCATTTGGGGGTACCTCTGGTCCTCATCTTAAGCATTGTTTCCTGACTCCAGAAGGGAAGATGGTATATTGCTCAGTCACCTGAAGAAGCTTGTGTTGGCTTTGCTAATGGGAGCTCAGCTTTCCTTATCTGTGGAGGGGCTTGAGACCTCGCTGTTGCTGAGAATGGCTATGGAACTTTTGGGGGAGTTCTGGTGTCTCCCCTTGAGCATTACTTCCTAGCTCCAGTGCAGACACCTCAGCCAGCTAGCACAGATCCTCCATCTCACTGTCATAGACTTTCTAGCTTCCATCACTTTGGGTCTTCCCAGCACAGATCTATGAAGCCAGCCTGTATGAGACATTGTTGTGGGCTATAGGCCTCTAGTTGGACTTGTCAGAGGTGTTGTGCTGGGCTGTATGTTTTCAGCTGGACTCATGTAGGATATTAGGATCCAGGCCCTCAGCTAAATTCTTTAGTCTTTGGTGTGTGAGCAGATTTCCTCCACTCTTTGTATATGATTCTTTGGATGATTCATTATAAAATGATCTTACAAAACATGTCCTGTATTATATTGCTTCCCTTGCAAAAACCCCAAACCATGACAACTGCTTTTTTGTTTTTGTGGATTTCAAATTTTGTTCAGAAGCCTGAATAAAGCCCTTCATTGCTCAGATAGGATCAAGGAGAGGCCACTACTCAATCATGGTGGCATTACCTTGTGAACTCACTAAAGAGGGAGGAGAAGATCAGTGGCCTATCTCAGGCAAGCATTCGCTTCTGAGCACTTTGCAGTAATCAGTAGCAGACTCTGACCAGTACTAGAAAATGGGTAACTGTCTCACGTCATGTGACCAGCCTGCCAGCTTACAAGGTCTATGAAAAAGATGCTGAAGAAGAAAATTCAGTTTAAAAACCTATGTTTATTTCATTACAAAATTATTTCCTTATCAGAAAGAGTTAAGGGCAGTGCTAAGAGTGGAAGTAATTTGACAATTATTACACTAAAAACTTGAATTTCAGATCAGTATGAAGAGGAACTTTCCAACGATCTGAAAGAAACAGGGCTGCCCTAGACACATTTTGGAGCGGTTCTCAACTTGTGGGTCGAGACCCCGGCAGGGGTCAAACAGCCAAAACACAGGGGTCGCCTAAAGCCATTGGAAATCATAACTGTAGCAAAATTACAGTTTTGAAGTATCCACCAAAATTATTTTTTGGTTTGGGGTCACCGCAACATGAGGAATTGTATTGTGGGGTCACAGCATTAGAAAGGTTGAGAACCACTGCATTACAGGAAGACGTGTCTACCAACAGAGGGAGCCAAGGGCTGGAGGCCCTGTGGTGCTGCAATGGGTCTAGAGACGACTTCCTTAGCCAAGTAGAGGATTAGGGTAAATGGCCACCAGGGTGTTTTCTAGGCCGCAGCCTGTGCTAGCACTGATCACCATCTTGGCACTTTCATCATTGTAGCTGCCCTGTTAAGTAAGTGTCATCATGCTTATTTTTAAAATGTGCAAACATGAGTGCCAGGAGGTTTAAAGACTTGCTCATTTTTAGAGGAAAACTGAGAAAATTGCATAAGAGAAGACTGCATTGTGGTGTCAGTTACATTCCTGCTAAATAAAATGTTCACAAGGCAAGGAATGACAGGTCACCAAGTCAAGAGGGCTTGTGGAGAGATTCATTTGGGCTCCATTCTTGCTTATAGTTAAGTATAATATATGAGTATCTGATGTTGAGAAGAAGCATGCAAATCCCGCAGGTGAGCCCAAGAACACAGATCTTTCCTATATGTGGAGAGAGAGGATAAATCGACTCTACAGGCGTCTTTGAAGACATAAATACAAGAAAAATAAGAGGGGCCCGGCAGGATGGCTCAGTGGTCTAAAGTGCCTGCTTAGGAAAGCTTGGGTGGCTGCAGGGACCGCGGTTTAATCCCCGGCACCACATGCTGCGTCAGCCCTGCCCTCAGGGGAGGCTGAGCCGGCCATAAAAATAAATAAATAAACAAACAAAAATTCTGAAACAAGAAAAAAAAAATTAAATTAAAAAAAAGAAAAAGAAAAAGAAGAAAGCCTCAAAGTCTAACAAGAGGCCACTTTTGTGGGGGGCAGCTCAGTCCACCCTGAGGGTGTGGCTGACAGGGCATGTGGTGCCAGGGATCAAACAATAGTACCCTGTGCCTGCCTAAACAGGTGCTTTAGACTGCTAAGCTATCTTGTCAGCCCCTGGAAGCCACTTTTTATACTAAATAAACAATTTTTATAACCCAGAGTTTTGAATATTTTGAGTTTTGAATATATTGGTTTAGCCTTATGCCAACAGGGTAGAAATAAAACATTCATGAAATGATCTGAGGCTTTTATGCACTAGCAGCCACAGGCACAAAGCTAATTTGCAGACATGGTTAGTATTTTTGCAGAGAATACACCACCACATCCTTGCATTGGAGCAGAGTATGTGATGCTCCAGAATAAGGGTATCTGCTCTTCCTCACTCTGCTGCTGTTCTCCTCTGTGTTTCTTAGCTGACTGATCACCCCTTTTTCTTAGCACATGTCTGGGCTGCTGGAAGCAAAAAGTCCAAAAGCCCAGTTCTTTTCTTTTTTAAACAAAGATTTATTTAAGAGTAATTTTTTTTCACTTGCTCTATGATAAGTTCAGTTGAGTTGGTGTTAATAAGTGTTTCTAAAAACCAACGTGATGTTTAAGATTGAATTCATTTGGTCTGTGGCCAGAATTATACTAGAAAGCTCCAAACAAGAATGATACCTAGACATATACAAATATATAGGTATAGATATAGATTATTGTAACATTGCACTTAAGTGTTATTCATTATTAAGTGAGAGGTGTCTCTCCACTCCTTTCCTGGTGTATTAGGGGTTGAACTCAGGGTCTTTGCACTCAGCTACATTGCTTGTTTCCCTGTGTGCTTTCTTAAGTCTGTAAGTTGCGCAGGTTGTGCTTAAACTTTAAATTTTCTTGTCTCAATATCTCAGAGCTGTTAAGTTAACTTCTATTTTGTATCAGGTGTTTTGTAGTAGATATTGAGGTGACTTATTACCACACTAGGGGATATTGGAGTATTTCTTACACACTCAAGAATGAACAGATTTCTCACCTATAAGACATTCACAGATCATTGTGGTGTACTGAGTTATTCACTGGGACTAAAGATTAATCTCTTTTGAATAAAAACCTAGTAAAATCAACTCATCTGTCTGTCTGTCTATCTATCTGTCTATCTATCTATCTATCTCAGAAGACCAGGGTAGCCCTAGACAATTAGCTGTCTTTTAGTACCATTTGGCAAGTTAGGACTATGGAGCAATGCATTACCCAAGGAAGATGGCTTTGAGGTCATACAGGCAATCAAGGAGCATCCTTTTCATGCAGTCTTTTAAAATAAGTTGAGTTTTCATTGTTCTTAACTAGAATAAGATATGTCCTCAAGGTGACTACACGATTGCATTTAAATATAAAAGAAATTGCTCTCAAAGTTTCCTGAGGATCATGATGAATGTACAAAGATCAACCAAGCTGTTAACATGATTTGAAATTGAATTACAAGGCTGTTTTGGCAGTGCTTGATCATCAGTTGTTCTCCTTGGCTGGGCTGAGCTGGGCCAAAGACTTTTTGTGAACCAGGTTAAAAACAAGCAGGTCTTTAAGGATATGTACTTTAACACACCGTATGTAGTTTTTGAACAGTTGGACTTGCAGAAGTCCAACATTTAATAAATGCTTCTTATAGGAATGCTTTCTTTTTTCTTTTCTCCCTTTCTCCCTCTCTCTCTCTCTCTCTCTCTCTCTCTCTCTCTCTCTCTCTCTCTCTCTCTCTCTCTCTCCCCAATACTGCAGATTAAACTGTACCATGCACTTGCCAGGCAGGCAATTATTCTACTGAGCTATCTCCCTGGCTCTGGAACACTTTCTGAAGGAATATAGTGACAATGATTCTGTTTGGGGCAGATTTGGTGCAGCATTTTGATTATATGAATTTCAATAATCATCATCACTATCACCTTGAGAAAGTGTTGCTCTGCCCTAGTTACAAATCAGGGAAAGCTGTCTTAACTGTGTAGCACCATAACCCTGATGAGATTGCTCAGAGCTTCAGTGGACATCTGTGGACATCTGGGGGCCTCACAGGGCAACTTGAGGACAAATGGAATAGCCAGAGGAAGGGACTGCAAGATACCTGACATGGGACTGGAAAGGCTATGAGTGACTGGTGGAGAATCTCTATTTTAAGGCAGGGTTAGATAAATGCCTAACGGAGACTAGAGTTAATTGGCTTTTGGGAGGTGCACAAAGTCACCCATTGGGCAGCAAGGTCAGTTTCTGAGGGGCCCCCAAACACTGATGTTGTCCATATGTTTTTCTTCTTCTTTCTCCAACTGGCTGTAATGTCTTCTCTTCCTCTTGCCCTTTGAGTGAAATTGAGATAAAGATTCTTAAGGCCTTAGGTATGCATTGTACTACTATGTTCTATTGGTTTATTGAAACGAATAGTTAATGTGTGTTTGATTAATCTTGCATTCTTATATCTGGTAATCTAAACAACTATGTAGAAGGTAATATATAATATAGCAATCATTGTTAATTTCTTATACTGTTTTGAAGTTCAGTATTGTTTTTATTGTTTTCATATTGTTTTGATTTGGTCTTTGTTGTTATTATTTTGTTTTTGTTTTTCTCTTTAAAAGAATCACCAGTAGGAAGTGGTTTAATATCTAGTCTTTATATTAATATTTATAAGCACTGCCCCTGTACTCTTGTGTTTAAGCCTAATATTTACAAGTAATATTTACAAGTAATATTTACAATCTTTTACAAAAAATAAGATGCAAAAGTAATAGTCTACTATTACCTGGCTTAGTACTTAAAGTTTTCAAATCATTTTTTGCTTATAAGACATAAAATCTATCAAGTAAATTCTACTATTTTTATCTTTATTTTATAGTTGAAGCACTGGAGGCCCAGAGGTTAAATAATTTTTTTTAGAGATTTACGTATTTATTTGATACCAGACCTCGCTACACGGCTCAGACGCATGGTGATCCTCCTGCTTCAGCCATGCCAGAGCTGGGATCCCAGGCATGAGTCACCACATCCAGTTTCACTGGCCAGCACAGTGTCAGGCCAGCATGGCATGCAGTACCAGGGATTGAACACGGGTCCTAGAGCTTGCCAGGCAGGTGCTTAGACCACCAACCTGTCTCCCCGGGCCATATAATTTGTTATTAGGGTCATATAAATAGTAAATATCAGGACTAAACAAATAAATTCAAGCTCTGTAAATGCAGAATTTTATATAGTTTTTTACTGAAAGCTCCAATGTGCCTTTCCTCATATAAAATGAGGAAAAGGAAAGCAGCTGGAAAATACTTGTATTAAGGAATGTAATTTTTCTCACAATTTCCAGATGGATCTTTCAGATGTCCTATTAGACACCTTTGCCTAAGGCTGGTAAAAAAAAAAAAAAAAAAAAAAAAAACAAACAAACAAAAAACCTGCTCTGCAAAATACCTCCCTAAGATAGGTATGCTGGTGGCAGCTCTTTTCTGCACTTCTGGGAAAGGAAAATCTGATTCGCAGCCCGTTAAGAGCACGTGGGCTGACACGGGCAGAACTGGCCTCTGCTCCCTTGGTTCCAACCTATGTGTTCCATCAGCATTTCTCTGAAAGACCAGACAGAGGCCCTGCTTAGGTACAGTTTGAACAAGTGTGGTGGGTTGTAGTGGGGACATCTGAAGACAGTAAGGGCTTTGGTGCTCTGGAGATACAGAGACATCCAGTTTCCTACACAATTCCTGCTCTGGACTTGTGAGGCTGTGTCTTGTAAAGGTTCTCCCAACCATATGAGGTATATACTTTTCTCCAAAACCCGAAAAACTTTATTGCTTTACAATTCATAATTTTAGGCATAGAGAATCTCAAGACAGAAAAGCCTAACTGGCGTCGAAATATACTAACGTTAAAAGGATTATGGTGCACACATTTGTGTGTGTGGCACAGCACCTGTCTGAGCCATCCCTCATCCCTTATTGTAGGCTTGGGCTTCCGGTCTTCCCTAGGTGTTCTTGGCCTGCCCGCCCCGCCCCGCCCCGCCCCGCCCCGGCCCGCCCTCCCCTTCTCTTCCACACCGGTCCACTCCCCTCTCCTCTCCTCCACTGCTTGGCGGGCTCCTGCCGCTGCACTCTCCTGCTGTTGCAGGGTTTCCTCCCAGTCCCTGCCCCAGAGCGGCCGCCTTACATCTGCGGGTGTCCCAGTTCCTGAGGGAGTGCGGTTGGTGGCCATGCGCTCGGATGATGAAGCCAGGGAAGGTAGGAGCTAGGCTTCTTTCCAGGGCTGCCGGGCTCTGTGGAGAAGTGGGACCGTCGGCTCTCGCCCAGACGAGTGTTGAGCGCGCTGCTCTGTTGCTCTCCCTGGATACCTCGTGTGCCCCGGCCCCCATACACTGTTACTCATCTCTGGATGCTTTGTTGCTCTCCCACAGTACTCTGTCGCTGTCTCCTCGGAGTACTTTGTCACGAGGTGCTGTGCTTAGTGCGGGCCCCCGCCCCTCCGTCGCGGCGGCGCAGCACTAAATGACCCAGCCCGCCCGGCCGCCTTGTGTATTTACCCTGGTGCTGGACCCCGAGAGAGAGCCAGACTTGTGTGTCTGCCCAGACCGCAAGCCAGACCTGATGAGCCCCAGAGTCCAGGCTCCCGCGGAAAGTGGGCTTAGACGTTGGAAACGACTGGAGTTTCCGGTTAGAAGGGAAAGCTTCTCGGCCTTTTGGCTAAGATCAAGTGTAGAAGGGAAAGCCAAGCGAGGGAGAAAGCCAGAGCTCTTTATTTGGAAAATAGGCTGGTTGCTGTGCCTTTTCACCCTCACTGGGGTTTCAGCAATGGTTCTTCTTGTTGGGAGTCGCATGATAGGAGGGGCCTTGAGCATCTCGAAACTGTGGAAAGTGTTTCCAACTCTGCAAAGGCAGTTTCACTTACTCAGGATAGAGAACGGGTGACAGGCTGGAAAAGCTCCAACCAAAACACAGTTATGCCCCGGCGTTAGTTTGGGGAGTTTATTTGTGTGTGAGCGTTTGTATGCTTGGTTCCCTTAAGTCTTATGTATACAAAAGTCCTCTTGTAAGTAGGGGTAGTTGGGGAGAATTAGTAAGCGGAGAGACTGTTGGAGATTGTAAAGTTACCCTTTTGAAGTAGTCTCTTAGGAAATGGAAACGTCAAATCAATCACAGCAGCCCTGACCTCCTGAAGAGCAGGAAGGGCTCGATCTTTTCTCCATTGTGGACATCAGTGACGGGGGAACCCTAGAAACTGGGTTCCTCTGTTTCCTAGTAATGCCAAACACTGTTTCCCAATGTAGTAGCTTAAACTGGTGTTTGCCTTGTTAGCTATGTGAAAGAGTTGGGGTTTTTTCTTCTCACTTTTAAAAGTAGTTACTAAGTAGAGGTGAATGAGAAGTGACAGCCAGCACATTGTGTCTGAGCTAGCTAGGTGTGGCTTGGGGGATTTCCCTTCAGGGGCCTCTGTTCTCGTGGAAGTGGGTGTCCATGGATCCTTTTCTTTTTGTCTTTTTCATAATAATTCCAGTTTCTTTAAAAATTTTCAAAGGCAAGTAGTAATTGGACTGAGAACCCCATCAATGCAGTTGGTGAGCACTGAAGTGAGCACTTACCACCAGGCATGGTTTTCCTCTCTAGAGAAAGGAGCAGTGGGAAGAAAGTATAAAAAAAAAAAAAAAACTTAGGAAGAATGTGTCAGGCATTTCGCTAGCAGTGTCCCCAGACTTCCCTCCTTGCTGCATTCCATGGCTGTAAGCTTGGAAGCTTCCAAAAGTGAAATGTACTGTCTCCCTGGACTTGTTCGTCTGCTTCCCTCCACATGTTCAGTCTGAACTTTGAGCAGACCTGATTCTGCCCTGCCTACCTTCTGAAGAAATCTCAGAATGTTTGTTTTTAAAATGATAGGAGATGCTAGAATTTTAAATTGATAACCATTAGGATAAAATTTTTAAATAAAAAGCTTACGGGAAATAATCATTTTGTTGATGAGTTGGAAACATTATAATTGCTGCCAAGAAATAATTGCTAGAGTGAATGTGTGGGGGGGGGAGGAGAGAGAGAGAGGGAGGGAGGGAGGGAGAGAGAAAGAGGCATGCAGGTCATAGACAGAAGCCTGGTTACTGACTGCTGTGTAGAACCCTTCCTTTGCCTCACACCCCTCAGATGTCTAAGGAGCTATGCTATATAAGTGTATACTTCTCTATTGCTACTAATCGTAACCTGCCATAATTCCTTGGTTTTCCCCACTGGCAGATTTATCTATCCCATTTATCCTGAGATCATTACTAGTTCATCCCAACGTGTATTGGGAAAAAAAAAAAAAAACAGTTTTCAGATGTTGCATGTCTGGTTTATAGTTATGGGAGACTCTTTTAAATCATTATTCTGAACTGTAGTAAAAACTAATATGCTTTCTTTGGGAATAAATCTGAAAAAAACGTCAAATCAGATTTATAAGTCCTTACACACCAACATAGTTGTGTATGTGCATGTATGCAGAGGTAAATGACGGGGCATTGTTAAGCTGCCATTGCTGAGCATGTACTTGACTCTGGAGCAGGGGGTGCTTAAACTCCATGCTCAGCCTGCAGCTCCTTTCTAAAGAAATGATCCAATTTTCCCTGCTTCCTGTTGTTACATACTGTGATTGTTCTTAAATACTTAAATTGAGGAACATAGGCATGCCCAGGGCTTGCCTTACTAAAAACTTGAATGAGTTCAAGTATCTAGAGATAAAATGACTAGGAAAACTAGAGAAATGAAAGAAGAAGCCCACTTCATTAAAAAGGGGGAAGCCATTGAAAAACGGGAATGCCACTGAAATGTCATCAACTTCCAGTGAATGGGCGCTTCCTGAGGAGATTGCTGATGGTCACATATTTGACATTTAGTTGTTTCCTGTTGAGTAGATTACTTAGTTATGAGATAAAAATGAATGGTAGTTTATGTCTATGGGGGATCTTTTTCGACATAAGCATTAAGAAATCTAAGATTCTTTTGCTCTGCAGTTACAGTTACAGTTTTGGTACCAGAATGTGAGAAAGCTATTATCAGAAGGGGTTACTGTGATGACTTGAAGAAGAACAAAGGCTGAGTGGTGAGCTGTGAGAGCTCCCTCTCTGCTCACTGCCCAAACCAGCCACTTCCTACCACCACCTTGGCAGTTTTCTCATGCCTCACCAGGTCTGCCATGTCACAAAGACAACAGCAGCTATCAGACTGCCCCCTCAGTTTCCTGTTCCCAGCCAGGAAGACTTATCCTCACCTATACCTACCTCCTGGTGCCTGGAAGAGGTGTCACCTACCATAGAATGCCATTCCTATCAGCTTGGGGTACTGCAAACAGTAGGCCCCATGTCTTTTCTGCCTTTCCCCCTGCACTTACATGAGCTGACACTCTTTATTCTGAGATATTGACACCTCCTGGTCTTCCACTCTCCACCCTGCCTCCCAGTGGCGTTTTCAGAGCACTGGCTTCTTCCTCTGTATCCACTACCCCAATTTACATGTCTTCTGGGCTAGTCTTTAAGCCCTGAAAGGAAACACCATATCAGCTTATTTTCTACTATATCTCCAGGACCTGTGGCTCACTCTGTATTGTAGAATGAATGAATGATCTTGATCTAAAGCCATTTCTCAGCACTCTGACCAATTCTAGGCATTGATTATCCTTTAAAATGAATCCTTAAAAAAAAGAAAATACTTTTTCATGCTTCCTGCTTTCCCACAGCTATACCACTGAAGTCTGGTGGCTTTGTCACCACCATTCCATGGAAATCACATTTGCCAAAATCACCAGTAACTGTATTTGCTATTTTTGTTGTTTTTCTGATATTTTTTACCTTCCTTAACTGCATTTGATAGTACACCAGAGTCCCTGTAACCTTAAAAGCCCTTTGTTGGTGACTATGACACTACCCCCTCCTGGGCTTTGTTTATTCCTTTTCTGGCTCTGCATTCCAGGCGCCTAGTCCTCTAGCCCAGGCCCTAATCAGAACTACTTGTATGCAAAGCTTCCTGGTGGACACCGAGCTCTGAGTGTCCCACAGACTCGTAGATTCAGTAGGTCTGAACTGAGTTCATTCTGTTCGGCTATCTACAACACTTAGCTTTTATACCTTTCAGGCTTTCAAACTACAAACTCTAAGTTGTCCTTGATTCTTTTTTGTCTTGTATCTTCCAGTTTATCTCCAAGACCTAGCCCTTTACATTCTTCATTATCTATTGACTTCTTCCTCCCTCATCACTCCTGTCCCTTCCAGGTCCTCCGTATTTGTACCCTGATTATTACAGTAATCATTTTTTAGTGCCAAGGTCCTCAGTTGCCAGAAATGAAACTTGACTGCTATCATGAGGATAAAACTGTCGTTGGACATTGGGTAGTTGATACTTTAATTGTGTTAATAAGTTTTCCGTCACTGTGGTATGACAATATATGTTAGATAATTTGGCGCTCAGTTTTGGAGGCTGCATTCCATGACTGCCTGGCCCCATTGCTCTGGGCCTGTGGTGAGGCAGCACATTGCAGTGGGAGTGCTTGGCAGAGAGAAACAGCTACTTTCATGGACAGGAAAAAGAAGAGCGCACAGATGGCCCAGGGGCCCTATATCAAGGGTAACTCTCAGTGAAGACTTTCCACTAGGTTCTGTCTCTCTAAGGCTCTGCCATCTGTCCATTGTCCCATCCTGGGTATCAGTCTTTCCCAACATGAGTCTCTGGGGGACATTTCAGATCTAAGCAGTAGCACTCACTAACAGGCTAGAAAGCCAGCCTCTGAAACTGTGGCCAGCTGTGGTCTAGGGGACATCTGGATGGAACAGCACCACTGGCTTCCCCACCTCTGCATTTTTACTACTGCTGCTGTGGAGCTCAGAAGTAGCTGGTGTGTCTTCCTTACTGCTCGGAATGCTAGACTTCAGCCATCTAATGGATTGGTCCAGCTGAGTTGAGTACCTCCTCCTGCTACTATGGGCAAAGATTGTGGGATGTAGGGGTCTGACTTCTCTAATTGCTTGCAAAGTGAGGGCTTCTCCAAAATGAGAAGGGAACTCTTACATAGATCTGCAAAACAATTATAGTCCAAAGGTCCATGGAACTCAACTGGCCCAAGAAGCTGCTACACCACTGAACTAGTGTTGTCCTGTTCTTTTGCTTTCTTACTACTGAGGAAATGCTGTTTCCTTTCTCAGGATCATTCTCCTGCATTCTCAAGTGGTGTATCCCACCAGTCCCAGTTTGGGAAAGGTGCTTTGCCCACAGCATTCTTTGGCTCCTTTAGCTGTAGTGTTTTCACCCTGTAGTGGCTGGCTGGCTGGCTTTCTCTCTCCTTTTCTTTATCTTTTCTCTCTCTCTTTCTTCCTCCCTCCTTCCCTCCCTCCTTTCCTTCCGTCCCCTACAGCTTCTCGCTATACGGTTCAGACTTGTACTGATCCTCCTGTTTTAGCCTCCCCAGCGCTGGCATTACAGATGTGTGCCACTGTGCTGGGTTCCAGGACTGGTTGGCATGGCATATCATACAGGGGATTGAACAAAGATCCCTGCACTTGCCGGGTAGGTGCTTAGGCTGCCAAGCTTTCTCCCCAGCCCTGTGGTTGCTTTCATTCACCACTACTTCCTTTTACACTTTTGACAGTCAAGATTGTGGCCCACCCCTCAGATGCCCATTGCCAGGGCAAGAGCCTCTCACACCAAAGACCTAATAGTTTCATTAATTGAGGGTACATGACAGTGTCTTAGAGCATTGCTTAGAAGTTCAAAGAAATAAAGAATACTGCTTTCCAAGTGGGCATGGTGGCACACCCCTGTAATCCCAGCACAGGCAGGAGGATTGTGAGTTTAAAACTAGGTGGTGTTGGTTTTGGTTAAGGTGATCTTAATTAAGGCCAGCCTGAACGACATAGCAAGACCCTATCTCTTTTTTTTTTTTTTTTTTTAAGAATTTATTATTATTATTATTATTTTCCTTGTTTTAGAACTTTTGTTTGTTTGCTTATTTTTCTGGCCGGCTCAGCCCGCCCTGAGGGCCGGGCTGGCACAGCATATGGTGCTGCTGCCCAAGCTTTCCCAAGCAGGTGCTTTAGACCACTGAGCCATCCTGCCGGGCCCCAAAGTGGCAGTTAATTTTTTTTTGTTTGTTTTTTTTGGGGGGGACCGGGGTTTAAACTCACTACCTTGCACTTGCCAGGCAAGGACTTGTGCCACGGAGCTATCTCCCCAGCCCCAAGACCCTATCTCAAAAAGACTAAAACAAAATAAAATAGTGTTTCCAAACCTAGAATACAAACCTATTTTGGGTTTGCTATGTTTTCCACTACAGTGCTTTTAATAGCAGAGGCAAAACAACATACGTCCTTAAACACTGGGTTCAGGACCTTTAGTCGCTTACCAGCATCTCAAATTTTCTTGAAGACTGAAGAAATAGTATTGAGCTGGGCATGGTGGTGCACACCTGTAATCCCAGTGCTCGGGAGGCTGAGGCAGGAGGATCAGTGTGAGTTTGATACCAGCCTGGGCTACAAAAATGAGCTCAAGGCCAGCCTGAACTGCATAGTGAGACCCTGTCTCAAAAAGACAAAAAAAATAGTATTGAGACTAAAACTGTATTGAGCTCTTCCATATTACTGTGTGTATTGCAACTGACAACTAAAAAGGCCATGCCTTTTTAGTTTAGAGATCAGAAAGATAGGGGTGATGGAGCCAGAACTTGGAGTGAGGTGAAACAACTGTTTTCTTAACCTTCAGGTGTTTCCTGCAAGTAGCCCCATGGGTGACGTGTGGCCCTGGACAGCTAGTAATACAGCTCCACAAATGACAAACCTTTTAACATTTTTGTGGTTTGTCATGATGCCTTTCATGACTGGATTACTCAGGGCGCAGGCATGGACTGCACAGTTCACAGGGGTCTGACCGTGTGCGCAGGAGCAGTGCAGTGCTGACTTCACCTCCCAGCCTGTCACACCAATGAGTGGAAGCCATGTGACCCCTGACAGCTCACTTGCACTGGTGGGACTGGGGATTAACAGTGATTACTGTTGATAATATTTTTATGTAAGTATGTGTATCGGTTGTTATTAAGCAGGCATGTTACATTTCCTTACTGAACTTAGGCATGTGTTGTTCAATTTTAGCGTTATAATAAAAATACTTTAAAGGACAATTTTTTTTTTACTTATATGTGTTATGTATATTGTGTAATTGATGTGCAGCCCCAGACAGCGCCTTCTCCCACAGGCAAGTCAAAGGACTTGTGTGGCATCTGGAAGCTGCTTGTACCTGTCCTCAAGGAAGCCTGGCACTCAGGAAGGTGCTAGTAATTGTGCACCAGTCCAGTGCTCCAGTGAAGTGAGGTGGAGGTAGACCAAAAGTCTGAAGGAGAAAGGAGAGGGGCTCAAGCTCTGGCTCCCTCGCAAGTGCCTTCTTCTGATCCCTGATATGTGAGATTGAGGAGCCAACAGGGCTGGGTAGGAGGACCTTGGAGCCTACTGAAATGAGAGGGATGCAAGCACAGAAAACATTAAAAATGCTTTTTTTTTCCTAGTAATTAATTGTAGTCACATTATTGTGCCATAGCACACTGGGACGTTTCCTCACGTGTAACTATGTTTTCAAACTAGATCACCAGCTGTGTTCTCCCTCTCCCCGCTGCCCTCCTTAGTCTCTGCTGACCACTGCTCTACTTTCCACTCCTAAGAGATTCACCTCCTCAGCTTCCATGTATGAATGAAAACGCATGCTCTTCAGCCTTCTCCGCCTCACTGATTTCACTTACCATCATGTCCTCCTGGCTCATCTGTGTTGCCACAATGCTAAGAATTAGTTCTTCACATGGCTGAATAGTATTCCTTTCTGTATTCATACCTCATTTCCTTTATCACTCTTCTGCCAGTAAACACTTAGATGAAAACCATGTCTTTGTCACTGGATAAATGTAGTAATGCAGAGAACTCCCAGTACATGGGTTTCGTGCTGTGGGTATCTACTGGCAGGATTGCTGGGTCCTATGGTAAGCCTGCTGCTTCCTATCACTGCCCAAACACATCACAAGGCAGTTGTTTACATTTTGCTTAAAGACTTAGCAACCCTGAAGAATACTTAGAGAGGCTGTAGGATGGCCTTGTGACTAATACAAGAGGGGACAGTAAATTGCTGAGGAATGCTGCTCTGGAAAATTGTAAGATTCCTCAAAGCCTGTGCTGTTAGGCTAGTGCTTTCTAGTGTCTCTGGTTTGAAAAGTGTGGGTAGCGGTGTTGTGTACATACCTGTGGATATAAGTGTGAATATATTCCCCTGTTTTGTGGTGACAGACAAGATTTAATTTTATAAATGGGTAGGTGTAAAGCTTCTTCCAAGGAGAAGGTGAAGCGAAGAGACTTGAAGTAGAATGCATTAAGTGACCATGACACCTTTAGGCTTCTACACCCTTAACACCTCATGAACTAGCTGTCATGAAGGGAATAAGCAGTTTGTGGCTCTTACTTTCCAGTGTGACATTCTGTTTCTGCTAGATGCTGGCTCATCTCACTCAGTATATGATTTCAGACAGTGTACTCAGCTAGGTTGAGGAACCAGGGTCCAGAGGTGCCCCTAGATGCATAGGCTGTGTAATCTACCATTTGACAGTACAAGAGACTCCTGCCTCAGGGTACAGCCTCTCTTTCTCTGCCCAGTGCTGCTCTCCCTGAGCCAGTGCCTGTTCTGCAGGACCTATAGAAGGAGGGCAGTGTGTGGGGGTAGCCCTTCCTTCAGTGAACTTCTGGTTTGTGACATTCCAAGCTGCACATGTTTATTCAAGATGGGGAGTTTATTAGGTCTTAAATTGTTGTTGTTGTTGTTTTTTTAAACGATGAGGAGTTTAGAATGCAGAAGAGACAATAAGCACTAAAAGTCATAATCAGGCAACAGTGACTTTACAGAGGGGCAGTATATATATATATATATATATATATATATATATATATATATATTTTTTTTTTTTTTTTTTTTTTTTTT